>CM040396.1:13658759-13811259 GCA_022702515.1 Ilyophis sp. 1 JC-2022 | reverse complement strand
ACGATGACATTAGAGTCCTTATTTAAATGCATCGATGACATTAGAGTCCTTATTTAAATGCATCGATGACATTAGAGTCCTTATTTAAATGCATCGATGACATTAGAGTCCTTATTTAAATGCATCGATGACATTAGAGTCCTTATTTAAATGCATCGATGACATTAGAGTCCTTATTTAAATGCATCGATGACATTAGAGTCCTTATTTAAATGCATCGATGACATTAGAGTCCTTATTTAAATGCATTAGAGTCCTTATTTAAATGCATCGATGACATTAGAGTCCTTATTTAAATGCATCGATGACATTAGATCCTTATTTAAATTTAGAGTCCTTATTTAAATGCATCGATGACATTAGAGTCCTTATTTAAATGCATCGATGACATTAGAGTCCTTATTTAAATGCATCGATGACATTAGAGTCCTTATTTAAATGCATCGATGACATTAGAGTCCTTATTTAAATGCATCGATGACATTAGAGTCCTTATTTAAATGCATCGATGGATGACATTAGAGTCCTTATTTAAATGCATCGATGAATTAGAGTCCTTATTTAAAAATCGATGACATTAGAGTCCTTATTTAAATCCTTATTTAAATGCATCGATATGACATTAGATTCCTTATTTAAATGCATCGATGACATTAGAGTCCTTATTTAAATGCATCGATGACATTAGAGTCCTTATTTAAATGCATCGATGACATTAGAGTCCTTATTTAAATGCATCGATGACATTAGAGTCCTTATTTAAATGCATATTTAAATGCATCGATGACATTAGAGTCCTTATTTAAATGCACCGATGACATTATTTAAATGCATCGATGACATTAGAGTCCTTATTTAAATGCATCGATGACATTAGAGTCCTTATTTAAATGCATCGATGACATTAGAGTCCTTATTTAAATGCATCGATGACATTAGAGTCCTTATTTAAATGCATCGATGACATTAGAGTCCTTATTTAAATGCACCGATGACATTAGAGTCCTTATTTAAATGCATCGATGACATTAGAGTCCTTATTTAAATGCATCGATGACATTAGAGTCCTTATTTAAATGCATCGATGGCATTAGAGTCCTTATTTAAATGCATCGATGACATTAGAGTCCTTATTTAAATGCATCGATGACATTAGAGTCCTTATTTAAATGCACCGATGACATTAGAGTCCTTATTTAAATGCACCGATGACATTAGAGTCCTTATTTAAACGCATCGATGGCATTAGAGTCCTTATTTAAACGCATCGATGGCATTAGAGTCCTTATTTAAACGCATCGATGACATTAGAGTCCTTATTTAAACGCATCGATGACATTAGAGTCCTTATTTAAATGCACCGATGGCATTAGAGTCCTTATTTAAACGCATCGATGACATTAGAGTCCTTATTTAAATGCATCGATGACATTAGAGTCCTTATTTAAATGCATCGATGACATTAGAGTCCTTATTTAAATGCATCGATGACATTAGAGTCCTTATTTAAATGCATCGATGACATTAGAGTCCTTATTTAAATGCATCGATGACATTAGAGTCCTTATTTAAATGCATCGATGACATTAGAGTCCTTATTTAAATGCATCGATGACATTAGAGTCCTTATTTAAATGCATCGATGGCATTAGAGTCCTTATTTAAATGCATCGATGACATTAGAGTCCTTATTTAAATGCACCGATGACATTAGAGTCCTTATTTAAATGCATCGATGACATTAGAGTCCTTATTTAAATGCATCGATGACATTAGAGTCCTTATTTAAATGCATCGATGACATTAGAGTCCTTATTTAAATGCATCGATGACATTAGAGTCCTTATTTAAATGCATCGATGACATTAGAGTCCTTATTTAAATGCACCGATGACATTAGAGTCCTTATTTAAATGCACCGATGGCATTAGAGTCCTTATTTAAATGCATCGATGACATTAGAGTCCTTATTTAAATGCATCGATGACATTAGAGTCCTTATTTAAATGCATCGATGACATTAGAGTCCTTATTTAAATGCATCGATGACATTAGAGTCCTTATTTAAATGCATCGATGACATTAGAGTCCTTATTTAAATGCATCGATGACATTAGAGTCCTTATTTAAATGCATCGATGACATTAGAGTCCTTATTTAAATGCATCGATGACATTAGAGTCCTTATTTAAATGCACCGATGACATTAGAGTCCTTATTTAAATGCACCGATGGCATTAGAGTCCTTATTTAAATGCATCGAAGACATTAGAGTCCTTATTTAAATGCATCGATGGCATTAGAGTCCTTATTTAAACGCATCGATGACATTAGAGTCCTTATTTAAACGCATCGATGACATTAGAGTCCTTATTTAAACGCATCGATGACATTAGAGTCCTTATTTAAATGCATCGATGACATTAGAGTCCTTATTTAAATGCATCGATGACATTAGAGTCCTTATTTAAATGCATCGATGACATTAGAGTCCTTATTTAAATGCATCGATGACATTAGAGTCCTTATTTAAATGCATCGATGACATTAGAGTCCTTATTTAAATGCATCGATGACATTAGAGTCCTTATTTAAATGCATCGATGGCATTAGAGTCCTTATTTAAATGCATCGATGACATTAGAGTCCTTATTTAAATGCACCGATGACATTAGAGTCCTTATTTAAATGCATCGATGACATTAGAGTCCTTATTTAAATGCATCGATGACATTAGAGTCCTTATTTAAATGCATCGATGACATTAGAGTCCTTATTTAAATGCATCGATGACATTAGAGTCCTTATTTAAATGCATCGATGACATTAGAGTCCTTATTTAAATGCACCGATGACATTAGAGTCCTTATTTAAATGCACCGATGGCATTAGAGTCCTTATTTAAATGCATCGATGACATTAGAGTCCTTATTTAAATGCATCGATGACATTAGAGTCCTTATTTAAATGCATCGATGACATTAGAGTCCTTATTTAAATGCATCGATGACATTAGAGTCCTTATTTAAATGCATCGATGACATTAGAGTCCTTATTTAAATGCACCGATGACATTAGAGTCCTTATTTAAATGCACCGATGACATTAGAGTCCTTATTTAAACGCATCGATGGCATTAGAGTCCTTATTTAAACGCATCGATGGCATTAGAGTCCTTATTTAAACGCATCGATGACATTAGAGTCCTTATTTAAACGCATCGATGACATTAGAGTCCTTATTTAAATGCACCGATGGCATTAGAGTCCTTATTTAAACGCATCGATGACATTAGAGTCCTTATTTAAACGCATCGATGACATTAGAGTCCTTATTTAAATGCATCGATGACATTAGAGTCCTTATTTAAATGCATCGATGACATTAGAGTCCTTATTTAAATGCATCGATGACATTAGAGTCCTTATTTAAATGCATCGATGACATTAGAGTCCTTATTTAAATGCATCGATGGCATTAGAGTCCTTATTTAAATGCATCGATGACATTAGAGTCCTTATTTAAATGCACCGATGACATTAGAGTCCTTATTTAAATGCACCGATGACATTAGAGTCCTTATTTAAATGCATCGATGACATTAGAGTCCTTATTTAAATGCATCGATGACATTAGAGTCCTTATTTAAATGCATCGATGACATTAGAGTCCTTATTTAAATGCATCGATGACATTAGAGTCCTTATTTAAATGCACCGATGACATTAGAGTCCTTATTTAAATGCATCGATGACATTAGAGTCCTTATTTAAATGCATCGATGACATTAGAGTCCTTATTTAAATGCATCGATGGCATTAGAGTCCTTATTTAAATGCATCGATGACATTAGAGTCCTTATTTAAATGCATCGATGACATTAGAGTCCTTATTTAAATGCACCGATGACATTAGAGTCCTTATTTAAATGCACCGATGACATTAGAGTCCTTATTTAAACGCATCGATGGCATTAGAGTCCTTATTTAAACGCATCGATGGCATTAGAGTCCTTATTTAAACGCATCGATGACATTAGAGTCCTTATTTAAACGCATCGATGACATTAGAGTCCTTATTTAAATGCACCGATGGCATTAGAGTCCTTATTTAAACGCATCGATGACATTAGAGTCCTTATTTAAACGCATCGATGACATTAGAGTCCTTATTTAAATGCATCGATGACATTAGAGTCCTTATTTAAATGCATCGATGACATTAGAGTCCTTATTTAAATGCATCGATGACATTAGAGTCCTTATTTAAATGCATCGATGACATTAGAGTCCTTATTTAAATGCATCGATGACATTAGAGTCCTTATTTAAATGCATCGATGACATTAGAGTCCTTATTTAAATGCATCGATGACATTAGAGTCCTTATTTAAATGCATCGATGGCATTAGAGTCCTTATTTAAATGCATCGATGACATTAGAGTCCTTATTTAAATGCACCGATGACATTAGAGTCCTTATTTAAATGCATCGATGACATTAGAGTCCTTATTTAAATGCATCGATGACATTAGAGTCCTTATTTAAATGCATCGATGACATTAGAGTCCTTATTTAAATGCATCGATGACATTAGAGTCCTTATTTAAATGCATCGATGACATTAGAGTCCTTATTTAAATGCACCGATGACATTAGAGTCCTTATTTAAATGCACCGATGGCATTAGAGTCCTTATTTAAATGCATCGATGACATTAGAGTCCTTATTTAAATGCATCGATGACATTAGAGTCCTTATTTAAATGCATCGATGACATTAGAGTCCTTATTTAAATGCATCGATGACATTAGAGTCCTTATTTAAATGCATCGATGACATTAGAGTCCTTATTTAAATGCATCGATGACATTAGAGTCCTTATTTAAATGCATCGATGACATTAGAGTCCTTATTTAAATGCATCGATGACATTAGAGTCCTTATTTAAATGCACCGATGACATTAGAGTCCTTATTTAAATGCACCGATGGCATTAGAGTCCTTATTTAAATGCATCGAAGACATTAGAGTCCTTATTTAAATGCATCGATGGCATTAGAGTCCTTATTTAAACGCATCGATGACATTAGAGTCCTTATTTAAACGCATCGATGACATTAGAGTCCTTATTTAAATGCATCGATGACATTAGAGTCCTTATTTAAATGCATCGATGACATTAGAGTCCTTATTTAAATGCATCGATGACATTAGAGTCCTTATTTAAATGCATCGATGACATTAGAGTCCTTATTTAAATGCATCGATGACATTAGAGTCCTTATTTAAATGCATCGATGACATTAGAGTCCTTATTTAAATGCATCGATGACATTAGAGTCCTTATTTAAATGCATCGATGGCATTAGAGTCCTTATTTAAATGCATCGATGACATTAGAGTCCTTATTTAAATGCACCGATGACATTAGAGTCCTTATTTAAATGCATCGATGACATTAGAGTCCTTATTTAAATGCATCGATGACATTAGAGTCCTTATTTAAATGCATCGATGACATTAGAGTCCTTATTTAAATGCATCGATGACATTAGAGTCCTTATTTAAATGCATCGATGACATTAGAGTCCTTATTTAAATGCACCGATGACATTAGAGTCCTTATTTAAATGCACCGATGGCATTAGAGTCCTTATTTAAATGCATCGATGACATTAGAGTCCTTATTTAAATGCATCGATGACATTAGAGTCCTTATTTAAATGCATCGATGACATTAGAGTCCTTATTTAAATGCATCGATGACATTAGAGTCCTTATTTAAATGCATCGATGACATTAGAGTCCTTATTTAAATGCACCGATGACATTAGAGTCCTTATTTAAATGCACCGATGGCATTAGAGTCCTTATTTAAATGCATCGAAGACATTAGAGTCCTTATTTAAATGCATCGATGACATTAGAGTCCTTATTTAAATGCATCGATGACATTAGAGTCCTTATTTAAATGCATCGATGACATTAGAGTCCTTATTTAAATGCATCGATGACATTAGAGTCCTTATTTAAATGCATCGATGACATTAGAGTCCTTATTTAAATGCATCGATGACATTAGAGTCCTTATTTAAATGCATCGATGACATTAGAGTCCTTATTTAAATGCATCGATGACATTAGCATGTGGACGTCACAAAACTTTTTACAATTGAATAATGAAAAAACAGAGATTTTTGTATTTGGTGCAAAAACTCAAAGACAAAAGATTGTAGACCACCTCAGTTTTCTGTCTTTTAAAAGTAAAGGTGAAGCCAGAAAACTTGGGTCTCAATTTTAAATACTGATCTAAATTTTAACAGCCACATCAACAATGTGACAAGAACAGCTTTCTACCACCTTAAAAACATTTTCAAAATAAGAGCATTTTTTTCAAAATCGGATTCAGATAAACTAGTTCACGCCTTCATTACTAGTAGATTAGACTACTGGTCCTTTTACCGGCCTTCCTACAAAAGGCAAGCGACGACTGCAGCTGATTCAAAACGCTGCGGAAAGAGTTCTCACGAGGACTAAAAAGACGGATCACGTATCTCCAGTTCTTCGATCTTTACATTGGCTCCCCATTGACATGAGTATTGATTTGAAATTCTTACTCCTTGTATATAAATCTCTCAATGGCCTTGCACCACAGTACTCAAGAGACATGCTTGTCAGCTACAAACCAGATAGAACTCTCAGGTCCTCAGGCAGCGGCTTCTTATCCATTCCTAAAACAAATTTGAAAGCTGGAGAAGCAGCTTTTTGCTTTTAGGCACCAAGCAAGCGGAATGCCCTGCCTGAGGACCTGAGAAATGCCTCAGCATTTTAAGACCAGGCTGAAGACGTTTCTCTTCTCAATAGCCTTGCTGTCTGTAAGTCCACGTGTTTGTGAGATATATAGTCAGAGATATATGTGCTCTCAATTCTCTACTTATGTTAATTATCTACTTGTTTTATCTATTCTTTGTTTTTATCCTTTTGATAGTGTGAGGTATATGTGCCCTCAATTTTTTATTATTCTATGTATTTATCTACCTACTTTATCTATTCTTTGTTTTTACCCGTTTGCTACATAGGTAAAGCGCATTGTGATGCTATGCGTATGAAATATGCTATACAAATAAAGTTTGACTTGACTTGAGTTTGCCTGTGTGTGTGTGTGTGTGTGCATGAGAGTGTTTGTGTGTGTGTGTGCATGAGAGTGTGTGTTTGTGTGTGTGTGTGTGTGTGCATGCTTGAGAGAGTGTGTGTGTGTGTGTGTGCGTGCATGAGAGTGTTTGTGTGTGTGTGTGTGTGCATGAGAGTGTGTGTTTGTGTGTGTGCGCATGCTTGAGAGTGTGTGTGTGTGTGTGCGTGCGTGCATGTGTGTTTTTTGTGTGTGTGTGTGTCTGTGTGTATGCATGTTTGTGTGTGTGCGTCTGTGTATGCACGTTTGTGTGTGTGTGTGTGTGCGTGCCCGTGTGTGTGTGTGTGTGTGCTGTAAGTGCGTGCCCGTGTGTGTGTGCTGTAAGTGTGTGTGTGTGTGTGTGCATGCTTGAGAGAGTGTGTGTGTGTGTTTGTGTGTGTGTGCATGAGAGTGTGTGTTTGTGTGTGTGTTTGTGTGTGCATGAGTGTTTTTTGTCTGTGTGCGTGTCTGTGTGTATGCATGTTTGTGTGTGTGCGTCTGTGTATGCACGTTTGTGTGTGTCTGCTGCGTGTGCGTGCCCGTGTGTGTGTGTCTGTGTGTATGCATGTTTGTGTGTGTGCGTCTGTGTATGCACGTTTGTGTGTGTCTGCTGCGTGTGCGTGCCCGTGTGTGTGTGTGTGCGCGTGTGTGCTGTAAGTGTGTGCGCATGTGTAGGACACTCACCATCTCTCTGGCATCTGATGAGGCTCACGCTGGCAAAAGCTCTGCTGTCTCTCTCACCTCCCACCAGAGATCCTGAAAGAGGACCAGAGATACGTGAACGACCGCCGTAAAACATCCACAACATCAGAAAATGTGCTTTGGAGTAATTTACATTTCATCGACGTCCAAGTTAAGACCTATCCAATGATATATCATACACTACCATCAGGAACATAATGAGAAAGTTATGGCTTGTTGAATGTTGCAACTCATTCAAAGTAAGGCTGTTGGACGTTTTGGAAATTTTTCCTCCACATTTTCAAAAACAACCAGCAATAAGCATGCATTTAGAAAAAAAATGGCCACAAAAAAAGTTAAATGGCCACACAATAATAGTGCCATACTGTAAGAGCGATTCAATACTGAACGCAGTAAATATAGTAATATTTAGATTAACTATTCATAAATTAAACAATACAAATATAAGTCAGACTGTAAAACCTTTTCTAGGGATAGATATGCAATATTAAAAGTGAAATATGTAAGGAAGACACAAGATAACATTATTTAGCTAAATTCATTTTATGGTTTAATATGTTGGTTGGCGACATTGAAACAACAATAGATTGCCAATGTGTTTGCTGTGTTTACACCTAATGATGATGTTCACATAGGTATGCAAACCTAGATTTCGATAACAGTAGCTGCACCATGAACACCTATATAACCACATGACGATGGCTGTTCAAATAGGGATGCGAAACTAGCCGGGAGAACCCTTTCAACTTCATCAACACCAGAATCCGTTTCTTCATTGTCGTTATGCATAGAAACTTCTTTGTTTTCAGGAAAGTGTCCCATCGTACCAATGTCAGGAATTATATTCTCCCAGTCCGATTCTGCGTCTTCCTCGCTGTGAGACTCGGAACATGAGGAGTAGTTTTAATCTTCCGTGAAATAATCCATAATCAAGCTCTCCCACTGACGCACCAATTAAAGGGGTAATAAACACTAAATGACATATTTTGAGTTATAAAGCCGAGTATCTTGCCTCCATTTCATAAATCACATATATCCTATTGTTAAAAAAAACATTAATGTAATTAAGCCATGCTACCGCAATAAGGGGGAAAACAAGAGGTATTAGCTGAAATCCAAACTGAAAAGTTTCATTTGAACCACGCCCCTATCCATCACCTGAAAAAAAGGTTAAAAACCTTTTTTCCATGTAAGCAAGTGAACGCCCCATCTCCACATCTTCTTGATTGATGGGTATTCAAACAAATTAACGATAGCCCTTTAATTTCAAACAGTTTTCCCCCTTTGCTGGCTCCGCCTACATGCCTATGACGCGTTACCGAATGAATATATCGCCCCTCCCCCCAACTGTAACTCCTCCCTCCTCCCCCTTCCCGTCTGTGCTCTCTCACTCAAGCCCAATTCGCGTCTCTTGAAATTGTGAAGTGGGCGAGAACATTAAGATTGAGAACATTAACCACATTATTTGCGTTGTCCATGGTCAAGTACAAGGCAATTATTTCCAGTCCCGGAGTACTCTGTGTTTATGTATAGCCAATAGGGGATGAAAACATAGGTTGCACTATAGGTCACGAGAGCTGTGTCTCTGAATCAGTATACTTCCATACCATTGAATATGCTTGTTGAGTACACTGGACGAGAAACTAGTTAAGTATACTCAAAGGGTTCAATTTACAAAAGGTTTGTGTGTACAAAAACATGTGTATAACTGTTACCACCGGCAAAAAATCAAGGTGATCAACAAACGAGGTGTAAAGAGGATTGCATGTGCTAAAATTGAAAAATACGTTGATTAATAAACCGCAAGCTCGTTCAGTATAACAGTAGCCTATACTCTACACTAAAAAAATACCATAAAAACGGCAACATTGCTGCCAGTCTTTTCACCGTTTTCTTACAGTGTAACCATTCCAAACACGCAAAATCACTCATTTAAATATGGCTGTTTGTGTTTGGAGTAATTTACATAATGACTCTTATTTGATCACTGCAAAGTGTGAAATGATAATACGTGCAAATACTTTGGCTGCACCCGCAAAATAACACCCCTTATTTGGGATCTTAGTCAATCGACGAATAAATGTAGTATACTCAAAACCACTGGATGATATAAATGTAGTATACTCAAAACCACTGGATGATATACTTACTTCTGGGGTTTTGCTGAGTATAATCAGGAGCATACTTTTCAAGAAGTATTTATGCAAACATTTTGGTAGCATAAATATGACGTGCAGCTTCGCTTTAAAAATGAGGTACAGCTTCCCTGACGTTTTCCTTCAATAACAACAAAAACAATATGGCCACGTAAGGGCGCGAGGTCTTACAACACTTCACACAGTACAATTGGAAAATAGTATGGGGGATATGTTTTGCATACTGCACGTCACGTTCTAAACAGTACACAGTAAACAGTATACAGCTGCTAGTACACAGGACACAGTCGACAGGGCTCTGATTCGGACACAGCCAGGACGTACCCTCCCTGCACAGCCACTTTGACCTTTCTGCATGGCTGCTGTACCCTGTAATTGCATGATGTTAATTATTTGAACAATTATAGGAACAGTGGTCTCATGTCAAATGATTCAATTGGGCACAATCACATTATATGTGTCTTCTGAGAATTCAATAAAGGGATTGATTGATTGATTGATTGATTGATATGATAATGATTGCTTTGGAAACGCTATAATGATGTGGGGTCATGTCATTAAAAATATCTGAACGTGACGCAGTAAGCGAGAGAAATCTGGTGGTTTCTGTTACTGCAGATTTCCTTCACCTGACATTCACACTCCCTGAGCCTGGAGCTCACAGTTTACACGAAACAAAAACCTCCATTCCAACGGCCTCCCTCCCGGCCCCCGCTCCAATAGACTGACAGCCACACGCTCAGTTCCCCTCCGGGTGACTCCGGTTGCAACGACATCCAGGCACACATCATGGCACTCAATCTTAACACGTGACGAATGCTGGAGGAGAGTCGTGAGTAAAATTAACCACGTAGCAAGTGTTCCACTCTACATTTTAAGCATTTAGCCGACGCTCTTATCCAGAGCGGCTTAAAATGCGTGCAAATGAAGGAAAGGCCTAGATTCATAAACCACAAACATCCCAAGTAGTGATTAATGAGATTAATGAGCAATGGTCAGGCCATAACACACCGGCAAAGGGTCATCGTTTGTCACGCAAATTAACACGCGTAACGGATGGGATGTTTTTTGAGATTGGAAAATATAAGGTAGATATGTGGAAGATGTGGAAGAGGGGAATGGGAAACAGGGTGGAGAAAGGGGGAATCGGGGTGGAGAAAGGGAGAATCAGGGTGGAGAAAAAGGGTGAATCAGGGTGGAGAAAGGGGGGAATCAGGGTGGAGAATGGGAGGAATCAGGGTGGAGAAAGAGGGGAATCAGGATGGAGAAAGAGGAGAATCAGAATGGAGAAAGAGGAGAATCAGGGTGGAGAATGGGGAGGAATCAGGGTGGAGAAAGAGGGGAATCAGGGTGGAGAAGTGGAGGAATCAGGATGGAGAAAGAGGGGAATCAGGATGGAGAATGGGGGGGAATCAGGATGGAGAAAGAGGGGAATCAGGATGGAGAATGGGGGGAGGGTGAAGAAAGGGGGGGTTGCTTTTTCAGCTCTGTGTGACTTGGTGGTGTGTTGGGGCAGAGTGTGACTGTTTAAGTGAGGCAACAGTTACAACAGCACTTAAACATGGCATCATCCACGCTGGCTCTGATGCGTCTCTGTGTGAGATTTATGCCCCATGGCCAAAAAGCAGCTTTCATCATCCCAATAACCTGAATTATTCATAAACAGGCTGCACAGGAACTAGGGGACTCACTAGAGCCTGTCCCTACATGAAGTCTGTGGGCTGGGACTAGAGTGGGACAGCCGGCATGAGGGATAAGACAACTGTCTCTCTACCTCTCTCTACCTCTCTCTCCGTCTCTCTCTCTCTCCGTCTCTCTCTCCCTCCTGCTCTCTCTCTCTCCCTCCTGCTCTCTCTCTCTCCCTCCTGCTCTCTCTCTCTCCCTCCTGCTCTCTCTCTCTCCCTCTTGCTCTCTCTCTCTCTCCCTCTTGCTCTCTCTCTCTCTCTCCCTCTTGCTCTCTCTCTCTCTCTCTCCCTCTTGCTCTCTCTCTCTCCCTCTTGCTCTCTCTCTCTCTCCCTCTTGCTCTCTCTCTCCCTCTTGCTCTCTCTCTCTCCCTCTTGCTCTCTCTCTCTCTCCCTCTTGCTCTCTCTCTCCCTCTTGCTCTCTCTCTCCCTCTTGCTCTCTCTCTCCCTCCTGCTCTCTCTCCCTCTGGCTGTCTGTCTGTCTCTTTCTCTCTCTCAATTCAATTCAAGAATTGAACAAGAAGTACTACAAAATACAATTACAATCAAAACAAAATAATAGTAATAATAACATTTTGTGAGTGTAAACTGTGAATAAATAAGTGTTGTTGCTGTCTTTGGTGTCACTCCCTGTCTCTCCGACTATGGCAAGCAGAAATATATTGTGCTGCCAGGTCACACAACTCCTTTCCTCCCCGAGGAGAATGGGAAGTTTCTGTTCATCAGGGAGATTTAGGAAATTTGGGAAAACCTGTGTCATTTTATGGAAGAACATTTCTGGTTCTTGTCCATGTTGTGCGGTTTAAAGGAAAGTGCTTCTCTGTCTCGTCCTCTCTTTGTTGGCACTGTGAGTACGTCTGCCTGTGTCGGCCGGCCTCTTTGGCTAAACTGTGCTCACTGAGCCTGTACATTGTCAGTATTTTTCTTAGCTTTGTATTTTTGACCATGGTTAGGTAATCTGCCAAAATGTATTGTCTTTTTAGAGCCAGATAGCAATAGTTGATATCATTTTCTTTGTGTTGTGACATCATTTGGTTTACTCTAATTTCCTGTGTGTATTCTAATTTCCTCTCTCTCCATCTCTCTCTTCATTTGCTCGCTCACACCTTGCAACAGGAGACCCCCCTCCCCCCCTCTACCTCACATAGGGAATGGCCAATGGCGAGCGAGGTTCGGTGGCAGGAGGAAATGTTATTGGCAGGAGGTCCCACAAACATCGCCATGGCAACTGTGTTTCTGAAAAAGCCCGAGCATAGTGCACAAAGCAGCAGTGCGCCAGACCGTAGTTGTACTGAAGGAACACGGTGAAAAACAGAACTGACCAAGAATTCTGAGTCAGCATCTCCGCTATCTAAGACTCTAAATAAGTAAATATTGTACTCAGTACATTTTTAAGTATATTAATATGATCTTATGCATATCTTTATGAACAGAGATTGGGAAAATAACCATTTTATATAATGTTTCAGGGTAGAAAAAGCAAAAAAGGTCCACACTCAATCAACATGCTTTAAGATGACAAAATTCACCTAAATATGACGACAGGCCAATTCCTCGCCGTTTCCGTTTCAGGCTTTCGCAGAACGAAGCTTCTGTTCGACTGCGTCACATGAGTTTAACCCACTAAGCTGGGTCAGCGGGTCTCAGTGATCATCTCGAAAGTTACGTTCAGCAAACATGCATCGCTAAAGAACATTCGGTGTATGCTTGACTTCGGCATCGAAGGGGACTTCCACCAGTTTCCACATACCCACCGGACAGCCAACTCTGCCGCGCATTCTCAACCGTTTCTACACAGTTTGGTCTCGCGTAGAGTTAAAACTACATTTTCTGTGCAGCGACAAAGTACCGGAAACATAACATTACATTCATTTGGCAGACGCTTTTATCCAAAGCGACGTACAGTAAGTGCATACAGAAAGGTCATCGAAGTAAAAAACACAGAGAAGAAAAGCACATTCTTCCCATACAGTAGCAGCTATCCCTAGTAATGAACACAATGCAGTTCACAGTGAACTGGGTAAATCAGCTCTAATGGAAACCTACTGTCACCATGTTCAGGTAACTTCAAGAAGCAGAGAAGATGGAAGACGGAAGAGATTCAGGAGCCGCCCGTCTGGCTAGCACAGAATATATGTGCCAGCCACAATCTGTGTACAAGCCACTCATAGTATAGTTTCATAGTGCTTTTCTAGATTGAGCACAGGGTAGCACATAGCCGAGCGTGCGGATGACCCCTTCAGGCCACCGTAGCCTTGCAGGGTATCGATGGGTCTCTCATCAATTGTACATTGATTTGTGGGGGCAGGGAGTCGGCTGTCAGAAGTGGTCGGCCAGTATTAACATAGTCCAATCGGGTAGAAGGACGTACAGATATAGAGTACATTAACTACAGAAAACCTACAAACACTGCTCAGCCCAGCCTGGCCAGGTACAGCACAGAATAGCTCAGCACAGCCCAGGAACAGAGTGGAAATTTCAAGTGAGGTGGTTCAGTGTTTCCCCACATGTATACACGCATGCCAACAGCACACGAGCCTCGAGCTCGGTAGTCCAGTCTAGACACTTATTTTTCTCTCTCTCTTTTTTGCCTGCAACACTGCAGGTCTCTCTCTCTCTATTATATTCATTTCATAAAAAAGCTGTATCTAGAATTCAGAACAAAAAAATGAAAAGAAAAAGGCCTTTATTGAATTATATTTTGTTAAATTTTAAAAAGCCATAACATGCACCCATATTATTTGATCAGAAAAGAAACGGTTTGTGCAAAACACAGTAAGAGAACCCTGGCTTACAGTACCCTCTCATAAATTATCTCTTTCCAAATAAGTGATGTTAGTCTATGCCTGACTGAATTGCTTCTAAATATTTGATAAAAAGTCAGTAGTATGAGAAACCAATTTAAACAAATAAAGCAGTCGAATACAGGCAAATAATGTCGATTTGCAATAAAAATGAGGCCACCATATTTTCTGTAGAATTTGCATCATTTATCGATATAAGGGAGCAAGAGCTAAAAATTCTGTCAGCTGCTTGGCCACCTTCCGCTGTGGCTTGAACGTATGCCATGACCCACATAGCAAGCTACAGTTCCCCATCTTTCCGTCTGACCACCACCACCACCACCACCACCCGACCCCTTGTAACAGCCGCCTCACTTACAAAAAACAGCAGACAGAACTATGACTGGCAGAGCAGAAAATGTACTGGGACAGAAACTGCATATTTACCATTGCTTTAATTAATCCATGGTTATTAAATAAATACAAGGTTAACACTTGGTTGTAAGCCTTGCTAAAAAGATACACAAATATATTTTATTTAATATGTAATTTAGTGGATGGATGGATTCTAATGGATGAATGGATTTCTAATCTTTTTTCTTTTTAAAAATGTGTTCTATATTTCTAGTATGTTTGCAATCATATTAAAATGTTTTTTTAGATTTCTAATCTAATATTTGTAATAATTTAAAATAATTAAATTGTTCAATTGTTTTAATTTTTGTCATCGTTACATAAATTATTATTTGCGTCGTGTAAAATTGTTTACTTGAATTCACTGGACTACTTCAAAAGCAGTAATGTATTTTAATTTAATAATAATTTAGATTTTAAAAGTGTACATTAATGAAATACATTTAAAAATTAAACATCGTAAACATGTAGAATTTCAAGATCATGAATTTGGTTATAAATGGTTTATATGCAGCTTATTAATTATGTGCTTTGTGAAAGCGGATTAGCTATCGTAGAGAATAGCGAGGGAACATAAACACATGGAATAATACAGTGCCAGGGCTTGACCTTTGGGATAGGCAATGGGTTTTCTTTATTTATTTATTTTATTTATTTTTTTAAATGGAAACCAATCTCACTATCTATACTTTACATTTTCAGATGTCCGTCTAAAGTATGAATACTCAAATCTACCCTAGCCCTGGTTTTCTTTTCTCCCAGGCAATTAAAGAAACTAGTAAACATGAAACAATTTTATTTTATTTATTATTGGAATACTTTAGTTTAAACATTAAACAAGCTAAGTGCAGAAACCTCCTCTCCTTCAACTGTCAAATCAACTGTCACAGTCGTCTTATGATTACTATGTCCTTGGTCATGGATGGTTGTGAATTGACTGGTTCTGTCTTTGATCGTTCGCCCTGGCACTCCGCTGAGCAGGCCACATCCATCCTGACTCTAACCGAAGTTGATATGGTGTTAGACAAGAGGTCCCCAGAGGCAGTAGGGGGGTTTTTACAAACCAATTTACTGCAGAGTTTTGGTTCGTATTTTGAGTCTTGCGTGAAAAACAACTAGTGCCGAGAAAATGAAAATGACTTAACAGACCGAAAGGTCATGAAGCCGAGAGGTGCAGAGCAGAGCAAAGACACGCAGGACAGCAGGAGGTTTGTTTTTCTGCAAAGAGCCAGGCCAGCTTACTGACAAAAGGCTCACAGTTAAGAGTTCAACACAATCACAAGACTCATACCACACACTCACAATAAGGCGAGCAAACACCTTTCACACAGCAACCAGTCAGCGAAAAACAAATCCTTCAACACAACGCATAATTCGCCACAACATACCTTATCGCCTCCAAAAGAGCCTGACTTCACAGGCAACAAACACCACGCTTATACAACAAAGTACCCAGGGATAATTGCCGATGACAGATTGACAGCCAAGCTGTTCTGTTTAGGGATATACCTCAGGCAGATTCACAGTTATCTGTGCCATAAACATTTAATGAAGCTCCATGCTTTTCCTCCCTCTCTACAGCTACAGAATATCTTTCAGACAGACCGCCAGGTCTGTTGTATAAAATATCAAACTACTGGCCTATTGTTAGAGTTTCTTTTACTTTATTTTGTCTGGTACGAGGATATTTCGCAAAAACCACAAATTCTCGAAAGGCCAAAAACCCTCATGGTCAGGGATTTGCCGCTTTTCTTTTTGTAAATACCCTTAACAGTCATCACTTCCATATTTTGTGCATCTTTGCAGAAACACCAGCGAGTGAAACCAAACCCTGAGGCCCTGGTGGAGCCTATTGCTTGAGTGAGGCCTGGCGTAAAACACAATACTGATGGAGCAGCCACAACCACAGCAGGCTCTCTCAGAAAAGCTACAGGATGGAAGAAAAAAAAAAATCTCAAATACGTTTGAAAAATAACCGACGCGGACCAGACAGGATATGCAGACAATGCACAAGAAGAACATAAAGGCCTTTTCAGCACATGTTCACTTCACAAGCCTCTAAAGTATACTAATACATACCGTACAATACAATGGTTTACTTTACAAATACAATTTAGGTAGGCGTGCATACGATTGGGACTGAAAATGAAGTCTGGAAACTTCTGGAAAACGGCAGTAGTAAGTCTTTAAAACAAGGGCCCCAGTGAAAGAACTTGGTTGAAATGAAAGTACCAAGTACAGGCCTGTACAAAGCTAATGACTGTTATAAAGCCTCGTACAGTATGTCCAACCAAGTACTAATCTTTGCCTTTATTTTCTCACAATAGGTGCCTTTTTAAGCTCGGGAGGTTACTGTACCAGGCTGGAACCAAGGACATGTTATTTGTCCAAAACCCTTTGTAATAAACCTCTTTGATGATTGTCTCTGTAGATTGCCGATGTGGACATGCAGTGTGTGGTTACCATTGCGCCATTGCAAAGTAGACTTTTTAAAGTTTTTTTAAAGAGTGTGTATGTGTATGTGTATGTGTGTGTGTGTGTGTGTGTGTTTCAGCACATCAGCCCATTCACTCAACACAAATCCCCTTCTGACAGTAAGCAGGCCCATGGATAAAGCCAGAATATCCCCTCCCCAGAAGTTTCAAAAACTTTGAATCCATTATTTACAAGTCAAACTGCGGACGAAGAAAATTGATTCATTGAATGCCACCATCTCGGTTAGAAAGCCCAGCTTGTAGGCACAGTGACAGACACAGGCACACACTGGTACACACTCCCAGACACAAGTAACATAGCCCAGCTTGTAGGCACAGTGACAGACACAGGCACACACTGGTACACAGTCCCAGACACAAGTAACATAGCCCAGCTTGTAGGCACAGTGACAGACACAGGCACACACTGGTACACAGTCCCAGACACAAGTAACATAGCCCAGCTTGTAGGCACAGTGACAGACACAGGCACACACTGGTACAAACTCCCAGACACAAAGTCCGGTCTGCCTGCTTGATGCGGATTCCGCCCGTTGCATTATGAATCATGAGTGTGCTTCAAAGTCAAGTTCCTCAGAACGTATCAATATATCACAGCTTATCAGCAAAGCAATATATTCACAAAAATGTAGGCCTACCACCAGACACTTCATCGCTGCCATTGCTTAAATAGGCTACTAAGCATAACCACACACACACACCATATAGAACTACGAATGTGCATACAGGAACTTACACAAGCACACAGTGTGTTAATTCACTCTATTAGATATTAAAATAATAAGTGCAGAGGAAATATCTTCTCCATCCTTGTGAACACATAGCCTAACCCAGAGCCCAGTCACAGTCTGTGGTACATTACATTTTTACAGTCATGTGACTCTGATGGTAAGCGGTCATGTAAGAGCGTGAATCCTGTTCATTACAAAGTGTGGACTATTTGTGTGTTTGTGTCGCAGTGTTTGAGTGGCAAAATCCCTCAGTCCATTCACAACTGCAGGGAGGGTGGACCTTTCCCAGTGAACATTTTTGTGGTGAAACGCCATCTAGGCCTTCAGGTGAAAACGCGGCTACATTTGGTTGAAAGGTGAAAGTTTTCTAGCCGACTAGGACGTAGCTAGGATATATCCAGGTAAAACCTGGGGTCTGTTCCAGAAAGCAGGATTACGAGTTAGCTGGATAATTGCACTAAAGTAAAACCCGGAACGGCTCTTTTTACTTCAGTCCATGTTCCAGATTTTGGAGGGTTCCTGGTTTTACTCGCAGTGCAGTTATCCATCTAACTCAGTAATCCTGCTTTCTGGAACAGGCCCCTGAGCTATAGTGGCCCTACTCCATTTATGTCAAAACATCTCTCAACCTATATTTACACCCCTCAATACGTCCAAATTCCAGCTTTTGCTCACTGGGTTGGACCGAGTGCTTAGTGTGTTACCTTGGTTAGCGGTGTAGCATAACATTTAAGGAACTGAGCTTGAGAGTTACATTTTCAGGTGGGCCACTGGAATTGTAGTCTTAAGCAAAGGCGCTTCAGTATTTATCCAGCTTTGTAAAAAGGCCTGGAATGTAAATGCAATGTAATCTTGTGCATGATAAGGAATGAGGTCAGTGAATGAAAACCCAAGTTACAGTTGCTCTGATACTCCCTACACAGTGACAACAGGCTTCCACATGACCTAGAAGAATAGCAGAATTGTCTGATAAAATCCATTGTAGCCGTTTACAACGGCAAGGAACAGCGGACCAATCACACGGCTCACGACTCCAACTCCACGTCCTTTAAGGTTTTTAGTTCCATTCTAATCAATGTTCATGCAACACATACTGCCCCTTTCACTACAAAGTAGGCCTCTGCCATTGCAAGGACACAAAGAAAACTATCTAAAGCCACATTATTTTGCATTCCATTAGATTGTCTGCTCAGTAGAGCTCCGTTTCCAGAGAAACACAAGGCACCTTCATGTCTTCAAGCATATTGTCATTGTGTTAAATTTATTCCACAGAGCAGTTACGTAGAACGTAAACTATTTATATTGCCTTGTCCAAGGGTGTAAAGGCAGTGACCCACCAAAATTGAAAACTTGCAATTTCCCTGCCGCAAGTCATCTTGGGTAATCACTCATGCACAACCCCATAAAATAAACTAATGCTGGGTAGGCTACCCTGTCAACTGACAAATCGGTCAAGATATGCAGTTCTCAAATAGCAATCCAAACATGGCCATATTTTACCACTGACAAACTAGCAGATAGATTATTCCAAAAGTTCATCAAGTCGATCTAATGATAAAACACACTGGAATATAGCGTTCTCGCTTTGTGCGTATTCGTCACCCTGTGGAATTACCTAATCACGCTAAATGTTCTTCGACTACTACACGTTACATCCATGGTCCTAATACGCTTTAGTTTCTGAGACCCGTCCGGACCAGACCGTCGCCCTTGACAACATGCACCTGAACCTCAACGAGCTTATAGCCATTGCTGGAACCAAAAGAAATATCCTTATTATCAGCGCCTTAAACTTTCAGTGGCGTGCAAGGAATATGAATATGTAGGCTACTGATATCGGTAGGTCTGTGAAATGTTTAGTTGTACCAGTGATATGCAAAAAAATCTCTGGAGTAGCACTATAAAACAGTCTAGTAATGCACGTTGCCAGTAGGCTAGTCTGTACGCATTTGAACACTGCCGCTGTCGGCTAGCTAGCCTACTCTCCGCCTGTCCTAATAACAAATAAATATTGAAAGATCGGTCTGCTGAAACCGAAACACTGGCCAAGTACTTGCAAAAGAAAGAAAACAATGTAAATATACGGACAATAAAATTGTACAAATAGAAGAAATGCTCCAAAACTACCGCGAAAACACGGAAAACACAGAGGGGTGTAATGTTAATTACTCTGAATTCAGCCGCGTGTTTAACTAGTGTGAATTTATGTCTCAGTGAAACCCTACAAATATTAGCCTGACACTCGAAAACACCCCGCCGATCAGAGATGTATAATTAGTAGCCTTGTAGACTACTACTTAATGTCAGATGTTAGGCTACTAATACGATCGCATCATTCATGAAACTAGTAGTCTATTACGGAGCAAAACATTCTGTGTATGCATAAAGCAAGACTTTACAAGAACAGATGCAACCCCATTTTCACCTCCAAATAGCAAACGCACTTCGGCAACGGGTTATCTCTTAAATACAAAAAAATATTTTCCTGACCTAGACCAAAGCAGAAGAATAACTAATAAACTCCCATTTTAACAAACTCAAATCAATCAGAACTTTATCAAGATTTTTAATTGACCATAGCACATTTAAAGTAACATTTTTGTAAGCTGCTACCTAGATTGATGACAATGTTTCCCTACTTAAAACTAAAACGAGCGCACAATAAATCAAATAATGCGCATAAAGTGCACACAATGTATAAAACTTGAAATTGATGCAAGGAAACGCAAACTGCCACTCACCTCAATTAGGCAATTTGTTTCTGCGATTATTTCTCAACCAGTGTACCAGATAAGCTAACAATTACAGTCCGACAGTCATCTATCACGGTACGCGTGCCCGCGGATAACCCGCAATAGAAGCGATCACGCCGATACCTCTTACCAGAGCTGTCAGTTCTGCGTCACTCTCTCCTGTGTCACGTGACAGTGTTCAAGCGTGGCTTCACAAATGCTGTCTCGAATGCCGATCATTAAATATTTAATTAATCGAAAACTCAGCATAGTGAGCTATGATAGGCTGAAACTCAATAATACATATGTCTTAACCAATAAAGCAAGGGCGACTTACTGTTCGTTGAATGACGTTGCGCAGTATTGTTGCCGTATACAGTTTTCGGGAACGCGTTGACGGGAAGAGTAGTCTAGAAAAGTCCACATGCCATTGTGTTTTCCCTGACGCACCACAATAAAAAACTACAACATTCGCCATTGTATGTTGAGTAGTGGTTGCATCAGCGCTCAGCATTGGTTGGGTTGCCGGCGGGTTCACATGCTGTATATGTGTTACTTAGACAGACACATTGTGTATTAGCTTGAAATTCGTAGAAAAAGTAGGATAAAGTTGGACAGAAGCGGCGAAATGAAACTATTCGTAAGCGAGGGTAATCCGCATTGTGTGAAGGTCCTAGCAGTGGCGGAACTCACTGGAGTAAAATGTGACATCAGTCATGTGAATCACGAAGGTAAGTTTAGCTAGCAGAGAGCATTCGAGAGAACAACCGTTACAGTAGCTAGCTTGTATTGTTAAATGTAAGATATATGTTTCTTTAACAGTTCTATTTAGTTAATCTCCATTTAGCAGAACATTCTGCATTTGTACTTCAGCTAGTTAGCTGATTGTGTATCCATCGATTATAAACATTTGCAGGTCGCCGCGTTTATCTAGATTTGGTATGAAGACTGAAGACGAAAGTAGCCCTACACTCAAATTAAACAGCAGCTGATCTTTCAAACTAAGACTTTCTACGTTGTTGATGTATAATCATTTAAAATTATTATATAGCTACATGGTCTGCTGGTTTTTCTGTTCAGCTTAATCAATTCACACTCAAGAAACCAGGCGACGTGAGCTGAGGTAACCGTGTCATCAGCTAAGTTATTTACTCTGATTAATTGGGTGCAATAAACAACACAAACCTGGAGACCCTGTGGCTCTCCGAGACCAGAGTTCCCCTTTCTGATTACATGCTTACAATTGGTATTCATGACCTGACGGTTCATTAACTGTTTATAATCTGTGTTCTGTATCACTTCTAGTTCTAGATGTTTAAGCGTTCTTCATCTTTTTTATTCATACAGTGGTGTAGTAGCTCATATCATTGCAATTTCATCTCTTGTCATAATGCGTATCATCTTTTGTCGCCTTTGGAACAGCTCTTTAAAAGAAAGTAAAACATTATATAATGTGAATTAATTAGTCTTTGTATTCTTCCTGTGACATGCAGACCTGTGACATGCTTTCCCTTTCTGATGAAATATAAAAATAGAGAACCAAACACTGTCTGTGTGGTACAGTACGGCACCATAATTCTGTAGAACAGGCCATCTCAAATTCAAGTCCTGGAGGGCCACAGGACTTCTGTTTCAATCGGCAGCCAATTGAGGTCTTTGAGACAAGGGGAATATTCAGGAGCACTAATCACGTTTGTGAACATTTTAAAATAGAGATGGACTGAACTGCAATTGTTGAATGCCTAAGGCATGGTGCACGACAGAGCGATTGTGTGCAGCCTTTGTACCACGGGCAGTCACACACATTAACCATAGACTGTAGTATATTAACTCGTTGCAGTATGTTATTGCACCACCAACCTAGTCGACATTCCCACCCCTACGACGCGTCCGGGAAACGGCAGCCGAGGAGCGCCGCAAAAATTTAACAAACTGTTTGGAGTGAACGTCCGGTTGAACAGACGGAACGTTCAAAATACACCGGAACGTTCTGCCTTTTGACTAAGTCTGAGGTGTGTGCACTCTTGAGCCATTCAGTCACTTAAATTGCAGAACGCGCTTAAGTGCTGAAACTTAACGGCACACTTGCAGGCACACTTAACGGCACACCTAATATCCGCAGCCCACCTGGATTTGAGCTGAAGAGCCCTGATGCACGCGTCATGGGGTTTTCTTATTATGACCATGTCGGCTGCCCTCCGCCACTGGCTCAGACGCAGCCAAGTAACCGCTCTTAGCAGGAGGCGGAGCGTCCCAGCTGTTGGGTCCTCGTGAGCCGTCGCAGGCCGGAGAAGTGGCGCCATCTGGCATGTGTCCAGAGTGCACGAGAAGGGGCCCCTCCCGCCTAACCCACCCAACCCCCGAGCCGTGCCTTCCACACCATCCGGATTACCAACGTCCTTCCCCCCCGATCCGATTGAAACCGGATTAATTGCAGCCAATGAGATGGAGAGTTCTTTAAAGCGGCCCAAAGAAAGCAGGAAAAGTGGAATTGCACAATGAGGATGATAAGCCCCACGTATTGTTGGCCTGGGCCGTAGTAGGATTCGGGACCAACTATAACGCGATTGGCCGTAGCATTTCTCATGCGGTGCCATTGTCGCTTACGTGGGAAGAGGGTTGCTTTACGCACAAGGTTACTTAACAGTCGAAAGGGCCTTTGCTTTGAGAGCCTTAGCACGCCAAGCAGCGTTTTCAGTTTTTTTTCAGCCCGCTAAACTAAACTTCAGCCCGGCGAGTCTAGCCTGTCGGGTCACCCGTCGAGGTATTTGCGTACGCGCGCGCTCCAGACGTGTTCGCTTTGACGTGCCGTGTTGACCGTGTTCTGCCTTTGTGTTCCTCCCTGTGTTGGCGTGTAGAGCGGGTGGTGCCCTACTTGAGCCGTCCTGCGCTGCCCGCCCTGGCCACGCCCTCTGGGGTGCTCCTCTTCTCCCCCAACGCCATTTGCCGGTGAGTGTCACCACCCTCTTTGAGGAGCGCGTAAAAGCAGTGCTGTTTACTTGTGTAAGAGAAACTTCTCAAAATTTTTTAAATGTCCTTCATAACCCACAGATCTACCACTAGAAAACATACACTTAAACTGAAATTTAAAAAAATATTTAAAACCCCAGAAAGTGATTATCCCAGCAGGGACAGCTGATGTTGCTAGTATTCACACTATGCGAATACAATGGGGTAGGCTCCACAACATTACTTATGACACAAAAGTGAAATATCCCTTTAAGGTGGAAACAAAAACCAGCAGAATCTGTGGCTCTACAGAGGCAGTGAATACCAGCGGTATGATTTAGAAAATGGCCGACTTTTTGCCCCTCATAATGCATCCTTCATCTGAGCTGCCAGTTTCTACTGGGTAATCATTTCCATAATCGCAACGCACCATTTTTAGATTTGTATACATTTACAACGCTCCAGGAATAGGCCATGTTTTATCCTGTGTGCTTTGGGAATGTTATCAGTAAAGACATTATATTAACCTTAACCTTTCTTGGGTTTTTATTTTAAACATTCTTACTTTTTTTACTTTAAGTACATTCTATGGATAAAATGTGCATTAGTCTTTCAAATGAAGGAGTGATTTTTATGGGAAGACTCAAGGTGCTGTGCTGTTAGCATTGCGCATACACCCACACACACACACACACACACACACACTGTTATATTCTGTATATCTGTCTGTCTGTATTATTGTTTATTACCATCATTGCATTCCCCTCTGTTCGTGGGTTGTCTGAGTCGCATTCGTGTGTTTGTTTACCCTGTCTCGTGTATGCACTGTTTAGGTGACTTCGGGATTTTCCGAGGGTTTCGTGTTATGCTACTTCCTGGTTTCCTTTACGTGTAAATTGTATAGATTACTAACTCGCGCTAACAATCACTCGGGTGCTTTATTAGTTAAGCGCACTTACTAAACCAATTAACATAAATGTATACTAATGACTAACTGTCTGTCTTATAGTTAGATACTAACAGATTAACCAGTTTTTCCGCGATCTCTGTAATTCGCGCCAGCTGTTTGTATTTAGACTTCACCTCTCGTGATTACTAAGCACACTCCGCTCCACTGCGAGCCCGTTGTTTGTTATGCATGTTTCCGAGTCCCTTCCATGTCTTTGTTATGTTTACGTGATTGTTTCATTTCTACCTCATGTGTTAAACCTCACGTAGTTTGTTACCCCTCCCTTTCCTATACGTATATATAGACCCACAAATCTGTTAGTTCCTTGTCAGAACGTTGATTCACTTTTCCTGAGCCTGTTATAGTAAAGCCAGAGACTAGCTGATATTCCTGAGACACCCTTTGATTTTGATTACGATTTAGCCTAGCCCTTATCTGTACTTTAGCCTTTGATTTCCTGGTTTCGACTTTCCTTTGTGTTTAACTACGTTTGATTAGCCTAGCCCTTTTGTACCTTAGCCCTTTGTTTTCCGGTTTTGACTTTTGCTTGTTTTCTGACTTTGATTTTGGATCTCGTTTGGATATTCTTGATTACCTGGCTTTTGACACTGGACTGGAATAAAACTACGTTTCTGCATTATCCTTGTCTGCATTTGGGTCTCTGAGTCCGGAACCATAACAGTACGTTCTGACCAGAGATGGACCCAGCAGACAGCTCCCGGGTGAACTACGCCCTCGAGCAGCAGGGGGCCATGCTAGGCCGCCACCAGACCCAGTTGGATTTGGTCTCACAGCACCTGCAGAACCTGACCATCTGCGTGACGGAGCTGACATCATCGCTTCAGGCACTTGCTTCTGCTGCTCCTGCTCCTACTCCTGCTCCTGCTCCTGCTCCCTCAGCGCCGCCTCCGGTTCCGGGACGGGAGCCTCGTCTACCCCCACCGGAGAAGTACTCCGGTGAACCTGGTGGTTGTCGTCCCTTCCTTACCCAGTGCCAGCTCATCTTCCAGCTGCAGCCTACTACCTTCCCCACTGAGCTTTCCCGGGTGGCGTACATCATCACTCAGCTATCCGGTCGAGCCAAGAAGTGGGGAACGGTGGCCTGGGAGGAGGGACTTCCGTGCACCCAGACCTCCAACATGTTCGCAGACGAGATGAGGAGGGTCTTCGACCGCTCCAAACATGGGCATGAGGCGGCGAGGGAGATGCTGCTTATGCGCCAGGGGGATCTCTCAGTCTCTGATTTCGCCATAGAGTTCCAGACTTTGGCGACTTCCAGTAGATGGGAGAGGAGGGCGCTATACGACACCTTCCTCCAGGGACTGGCTGAGCGTGTCAAGGACGAGCTGTTGACCCGTGACCTCCCTGAGAGTCTGGACGATCTCATTGCGCTCGCTATCCGCGTGGACCATCGTCTTCAGGAACGCAGCAAGCTCCGTCGTCAGGCGAATACTAGTCCTAACTCCTCCTGGAGGTCCCACTACAACGCTCCTCCCATCGCCATCCAGAACCCGCCTTCCCGGGCACCAGTCACCGAGGCCATGGAGGTGGATCGGACTCGCCTTTCTAGGGAGGAACGGGACCAGAGGATGAGATCCAGAGCCTGCCTCTACTGTGGCCAATCGGGTCATTTCGTCGCCAAATGCCCGGTAAAAGGCAACGCCCATTAGTGACCAGAGGAGCACTAGTGGGCGTCATCCCTATAGAACACTCCTCTAAAAACCGCACCTGCATTCCCGTGACGCTCGAGTGGGCGGATCAGATTCAGAAGACATCTGCCCTCGTCGATTCCGGAGCCGAGGAGAGCTTCTTGGACGCTGGGATGGCGTCCAAATGGGGAGTCCCCATCATCGAGCTGCCACGCCCACTAGCAGCCAACTCCCTCTGCGGCCAGAAATTCGCCAGTGTTACCCACATCACCGCCCCACTCAAGCTGCGGATCTCTGGTAACCATCGGGAGGAGCTTCAGCTCCACATCATCGATTCTCCCCATTCTTCTATCATTCTGGGACACCCCTGGCTGGTCAAGCATAACCCCACGTTCGAGTGGTCAACGCATGAGATTTTGGGCTGTAGCCCATTCTGTTCCTCTCATTGCCTCCGAGAAGCCCACTCTATTCTTCCGAGCCCCCTTCCGAGCCCCTCTTCTGAGAAATGTGACCTGTCCAGTATCCCTTCCGAGTACCAGGACCTCAAGGATGTATTCAACAAGGCCAGAGCTGTCTCCTTGCCTCCGCACCGCCCCTTTGACTGTGCCATCAATCTGCAACCTGGCGCAGTTCCCACCAGGGGGCGGGTCTTCTCTCTTTCCCGACCAGAGCATGAGTCCATGGAGAAGTACCTACAAGAGTCCCTGGCAGCGGGCATCATCCGGCCGTCTTCCTCCCCCGCTGGTGCGGGGTTCTTCTTCGTGGGCAAGAAGGATGGATCCCTTAGGCCCTGCGTTGATTACCGTGCCCTCAACAACATCACGATCAAGAATCGCTATCCTCTGCCGCTCATGGCTTCGGCGTTCGAACTCCTCCAGGGGGCATCCATCTTTTCTAAGTTGGATCTTCGGAACGCATACCACCTGGTGCGTATCCGAGAGGGCGACGAATGGAAGACAGCATTCAACACCCCCACCGGCCACTGGGAGTACTTGGTTCTTTTTCATAATCTGAGCTCAATGTCTCGCTATGGGATGTGACCCTCCGCAGCCCTGACAGAAGTACCTATCTCAAATAACCAATCCTGATTGGTCAGAGAAGCGTGTCCCTCCGCTGCGTGATGTAGTCCCCCCCACTACAAATACCGCAACAGGAGGACACGCCCGCCATTTCTAAAAATTCTTCTCACCTAGAAGCATTATCTCACCCGAGCCTAAGTTAGTTTAACTGTCCACAGACGGAATTAATTATTTATTAGCTTCTGTCGACGGACGCTAACTCAGCTCACGATATTCGCCGAGGTTTTGCACGCCAGCTCCCCTCGACGTTTCCTGCTAACACACCAGTTAGCATCTTGCTTTTAACACGCCAGTTATCAGCCTCTCGCTTCTAACACACCAGTTAGCTAGCTATCTGCTCCTAACACACCAGTTAGCTAGCTATCTGCTCCTAACACACCAGTTAGCTAGCTACCTGCTCCTAACACACCAGTTAGCTAGCACTTACCGTAAAAAACACCCGCACACCAGCCGGTGTTTTTTGCCCCCATGGCGTCCGCTGCTCCTCATGCCAGAGGAGACTCCCGGCCCTGCTCCTGTGGTGCCCGGATTTCGGGGAAGGATACGCACTCCGTGTGTGTGAGGTGTCTCGGGACTGACCACGCCAGGCTGTCCCTATCCGTCCCCGGTTCGTGTGTGCATTGTAAAATGTTCACGACGAAAAGCTTGAGACGCCGCCTGGCTCGCCAAGCCAGCCTGTCCGGCCAGGACCCGCTTCTGACGGCCGCTGCCCCGGTAGCCGCTGACGAAGAGGAGCCCATGGTGGAGGAGGAACCGGAGGTGCACACCGACTGGGCCACCCTGTCTGTGATGTCCCCGGTTCCTGCCTTTCCTTCCGACGATGTGTTAGAGCTGGAGTGTGTAGAGGATGACTTCGATTATCCCCCTCTCATTTCAGAGAGCGAGGATGACGATGAGGCCTTAATCACTCCGGTGCCGGCTGCAAAGCCGGGGCTGCTTTCTGAGGGCTCGGAGGACGGCGGGGACGCAAGTCCCTCGTCCCCGGTTCCTGTGGTCCTGCTCGACACGTGCAAACGTGCGGCAGCGAGCATGGGTATTCCCTGGCCCGCTCCGGTGACACAGCCCTTGCGCTCTCGCTACGAGGGCAGGCTATTAGCACCGGGCGGTAACACGGCCAAGCAGCTTCTTCCCGTCTTCCCTGACTTACTGCTCGAGCTCACCAAGATGTGGAGCGACAAGCCGTACAGCGGAAGGAACCAGATTCCGGGTGCCTCCGTTCTCGACACCGAGAACATGGAAGCCCTGGGTCTCCTTGCCATGCCCCCGGTCGAGTCCCCGGTTGCAGCGCATCTGTACCCGGGTGGCGCCATGGCTGGCTCAAGCAGACGTCCGTCCCTCCCCGCTAAATCGGAGCGTCTTCAGTCTGCTTTGACCGAGAGAGCGTACAAGCAAGCCGCGCTCTCGATGAGGGCTTTGAATGTGCTGTCGCTTCTCTCCGCTTACCAAGCCGACATTCTCCACGGCGCACCTAGCGCCGCGGTTTGGCGCGAGGCGGGAGTGATCTCGGACCTGTGCCTTCATGTCCAGCGGGTGGCTGTGCTCGCCATGGGGAAAGCTATGGCTTCTCTCGTGGTCCAGGAACGAGCCAGGTGGCTCAATCTCGCCAGGCTGACTGACAGAGAGCGAGATGACATCCTGGATGCGCCCGTCATACCGGAGGGTATCTTCGGCTCAGCTCTGACCTCCATGCAGGAGAGAGCGGAGACGAGGAAGAAAGATAACGAGGCGTTTGCGCTCTGCCTGCCGCGTAGAGCCCCCTCGCCGTCTCCCCCGCCCCGGGGAAAATCTTTCGCCCAGGCCGCTGCTCAATCTGCGCGATTTAAGGTCCCGAAGAGGCCGCAGCAGCAACCTTCCCCGGCCCGATCCCAGTCGCCTGCCCCTCGGGTTGGTTGGAAGGGTCCCCCCGGCGCTCAGCCCGCAGCCCCGCCGCCTTCACCGGCCGCTTCAGCTGCGCAGGGTAGGAGGAAGAAGGCTACTTGACCGCCTTCGCCTTTTCTCCAGGTGACGCGCCCATCAGTTCCCCGTTCATGGGCTCCACCAAAGAGTGTTTTAAGTGCGCATCTCCAGTCGCTGATCTCCGCCCCAGGGCCAGACGAGACGAGGAGGGACATTGTCACCGGGCTGTTTGCCGTTGCACAGCCGTGTTCACATGTCCACAAGCACGCGCATACACACAATGTTCTGCCTTTATTCAAGGTAATAAAGTTGAAAACAAAATGTGTGAAAAATACCCAAAACAAAGCAAGCACAAACAAAATAAATGCTTTGCACATAAGCAACATGTCCACCGGGCATGTTGTCCCTCTGTTGCCGGCGATGGGCATCCCACTTCCGGCTACGGAGGAATTTACCCAGACTGCGGCGCGAGTTCGCGCATGCGCAGTACGGCCCGAGGGACATTCTCTCGCTCTGCCACTGGAGGGAGCCATACTACCACTTATGAGCCCTCCCGTGTTGGCAAAGCCTCAGCCGAATTTCTCCCCTTCACTGTGCTTTCACATTCAAAAGTGGAGAGAAATAGGGGCTCATCCGTGGGTATTACGCACGATAGAGCGGGGTTACCGGCTACAGTTCAACACTGTGCCGCCTCGTTTTTCCGGCATAATACAGTCACGAGCACAGGGACGTTTAGCTGGCGTGCTAAAGGAGGAGATAATGTCTCTTTTAGACAAAAAAGCTATTCAGATCGTCTCTCCCGAGCAGAGTCAATCCGGGTATTATTCAAGATATTTTCTCGTCCCCAAACGGGGGGGGAGAGGAATTCGCCCTATCTTGGACCTCAGGGCTCTGAACTGTCACTTAAGGAAATACAAGTTCAGGATGCTGACACAGGCATCACTGTTGCGTCTAATAAAACCAGGCGACTGGTTCACATCAGTGGATCTGAGGGACGCTTATTTCCATATAAAAGTGTACGCTGCCCACAGAAAGTATCTGAGGTTTGCGTTTCAGGGAGTGTGCTATCAGTACCGAGTGCTCCCGTTCGGACTTTCCCTCAGCCCGAGGGTGTTCGTGAAGTGTACGGACGCGGCGGTCGCCCCGCTAAGGCGGGGGGGAATACGCCTGGCCACATATTTGGACGACTGGCTTCTCCTAGCGCGCTCGGAGCAGGAGGCCAGGTCGCACACGGAGTTTGTCACACGTCATCTGTCAGAGTTGGGCTTTGTGATAAACACGGAAAAGAGCAATCTCTCACCGGGTCGAGAAATAATCTTCCTCGGGTTACAGCTGCTATCAATGCCGTTCACTGCGCGCCTCTCGGAGGAGAGGGCGAACAGTTTCAAGGCATGTCTTGCTCTTTTTCAGAGACACTGTTACGTTCCATTCAGGGTGTGTCTGCGCCTGCTGGGCCTGATGGCCTCGGCTATACACGTAATACGCCTCGGTCGCCTCCACATGAGGGAGTTTCAGCGCTGGGTTGCTGCGCTCAGGCTGGACCCCGTGCGTCATGGCGCACGGAGGATTTTGGTGACGTCGGATTGCGTGTTGGCCCTACGTCACTGGCGGGCACCCTCTTTTCTGACTCAGGGTGTGCCCCTGGGCACCGTCCTGTCCAGGAAAGTGGTCACTACGGATGCCAGCCTCCAGGGGTGGGGCGGCATTCACGAGGGCAGATCTGTGAGCCTGGGTCTCCAGCGACATCACATAAATTTTCTGGAGCTCTCGGCAGTGTTTCTCTCTCTGAAACATTTCCTCCCATTCCTCAGGGGTCATCATGTCCTGGTGAGGACGGACAATACGACCACGGTGGCGTACATAAATCACCAGGGGGGTTTGCACTCGCGTCAATTACACATATTGGCACGCAAACTGATCCTGTGGAGCAGTGTGCGTCTCCTGTCATTGCGGGCAACGCATGTCCCGGGGACCCTGAACGTGGGGGCGGACCTCTTGTCCAGGGGTGCGCCCGTATACGGAGAATGGACTTTACACCCTCTCGTGGTGACGCAGATTTGGTCCATTTATGGCCGCGCCAAAGTGGACCTGTTTGCGTCGGAGGGGAACACCCAGTGTCAGCTGTTCTTCTCCCTACACAGTCGGGGGGCCCCCTTGGGGCTGGACGCTCTGGCGCACGACTGGCCTCGCGAGCTGCTCTATGCGTTTCCCCCTCTGGCGCTGGTTCCTCACACCCTGGCGAGGGTGAGGGAACACAGACACTCTCTTATCCTGATAGCTCCACACTGGCCGGCGATGCACTGGTTGGCGGAGATTTATCAGTTGCTGTGCGCCCGGCCTTGGCAGTTGCCAATACGCAGGGACCTGTTGTCACAGGGGGGGGGGACGGTGTTCCACCCACACCCGGACAGGTTACAACTGTGGGCGTGGCCCCTGAGTGGCTCTCTATGACCACTGCGGGCCTTCCTCCGAGTGTGATTAACACTATTCAGAATGCTCGGGCCCCCTCTACCAGGTCTTTGTACACTGGTAAGTGGGGGGTGTTTGAGCGGTGGTGCCATGATCGGAATCACGCCCCTTTTCAGTGCTCTGTTCCGGTGGTCTTATCATTCCTTCAGAGCCTCATCGATGATGGCAGAGCCTTCTCGACAGTCAAAGTGTATCTGGCGGCCATTGCCGCCAGTCACGTGGGCTTTGGGGACAAAACAGTGAGTCAGCACCCTCTGGTGTGCCGCTTTATGAAGGGTGCCCGTAGACTGCTCCCAGTCTCCAGGCCGCTTATGCCCCCATGGGATCTGACGGTGGTTTTGGAGGGGCTTAAGGGTCCCCCCTTTGAGCCGTTACAGGGTGCTAGTTTGAAGCATTTGTCTCTTAAGACAATGTTGTTGCTGGCGCTCGCTTCCGCGAAGCGGGTCAGCGATATTCATGCACTCTCGGTGCATCCATCATGCACTCAGTTTGCCCCAGGGGACGTAAGGGTGTCGCTGAGACCTAACCCAGCCTTTGTGCCTAAGGTGGTGGGTTCATGCTCCCCGATTTCTCTCGCTGCGTTCACAGCTCCAGCTGCTGACCAGCGGGCTCATACATTGTGTCCGGTCCGGGCCATACGTTGTTATGTGGACAGGACTCAGTGCTTCCGACGGAGCGACCAGCTCTTTATTTCCTGGGCTAATCCCAGGAAAGGTCAGCCTGTTTCGAGGCAGCGCCTCTCACACTGGCTGGTGGAAGCTATAACTTTGGCCTACGCTAATGAGGGGTTGCGCCCGCCTGCGGGCCTGCGCGCTCACTCTACGCGGGGCATGGCTGCATCCTGGGCCTTGTTCAGGGGGGTGTCTATTCAGGACATTTGTGCGGCGGCGAGTTGGACTTCGCCTCTGACTTTTGTCCGGTTCTACATGCTGGATGTGTCGGGCCCGTGCGTTGCCAGCGCGGTCCTTCAGACCTAGCATCTGGACATCTGGACCCTCCCATCGGTTGGTTGCTGTTCGATAAAGCTGTCTGGCAATTCGGGAGTAACCACATCCCATAGCGAGACATTGAGCTCAGATTATGAAAAAGAACTTTAGGTTACTGTCGTAACCCCGGTTCTTTGAGTAATATGAGCGAGATGTCTCGCCAGACAACCCTTCTTGCTGGGCGGTGAGAAGGAATTTCGGGCTTTAGAATGGCGGGCGTGTCCTCCTGTTGCGGTATTTGTAGTGGGGGGGACTACATCACGCAGCGGAGGGACACGCTTCTCTGACCAATCAGGATTGGTTATTTGAGATAGGTACTTCTGTCAGGGCTGCGGAGGGTCACATCCCATAGCGAGACATCTCGCTCATATTACTCAAAGAACCGGGGTTACGACAGTAACCTAAAGTTATGCCCTTTGGTCTTACTAACGCCCCTGCTGTCTTCCAGAAGTTGGTCAATGACGTGCTCGGCGACATGCTCAACCGTTTCGTCTTCGTATATCTGGACGATATACTTATCTTTTCGAAGACTGAGGCCGAGCACGTCACCCACGTCCGCCAAGTCCTGAGACGCCTCCTGGAGAATAGACTGTTCGTGAAAGCTGAAAAGTGCGACTTCCATTGCACCACCACGACATTCTTGGGGTACATCATCTCTGCCGGGAGTCTGAGTATGGATCCAGAGAAGGTCAAAGCCGTTGTGGAGTGGCCCTGTCCTGAGTCCCGGAAGGAACTACAAAGATTCCTAGGATTTGCTCATTTCTATCGGCGTTTCATTCGGAATTATAGCACCATTGCCGCCCCACTCACTGCCCTCACTTCCACCAAGACTACCTTTTCATGGAACTTTCAAGCCAATGAGGCATTTAATGATCTTAAGAACCGCTTCACCACGGCACCTATATTAATCCACCCAGAACCAGCAGCCCAGTTTATTGTGGAGGTTGATGCGTCCAATATAGGAGCCGGGGCGGTTCTCTCCCAGCGTTCCTCTAAGGACAACAAGGTTCACCCATGTGCCTTTTTATCACATCGCCTCACACCCACGGAGGCGAACTACGATATCGGCAATCGTGAACTACTGGCGGTTAAGTTAGCCCTTGAAGAATGGCGGCATTGGCTGGAGGGAGCACAAGAACCGTTCTTGGTGTGGACGGATCACAAAAACCTGGAGTATCTTCAGACTGCAAAAAGACTGAACTCCCGCCAAGCTCGCTGGGCACTGTTCTTTGCCCGATTTAATTTCGTTCTTGCTTACCGACCCGGGTCTAAGAACATCAAACCGGATGCTTTGTCCCGCCGATTTACTACCCCAGCCAAGGAGGAGGATCCTGACACTATCCTGCCCACTAGTTGTTTCATCAACGCCATCCACCTCAATATTGAGAAGACCGTTATCGACGCCCTCAAGGGCGAAGCAGGGCCCAGCAGTTGCCCCAATAACCGTCTCTATGTGCCCAAGTCAGTCCGCTCTAACGTCCTGCAATGGGGTCACTCCTCCAACCTGTCATGTCACCCAGGGGTCACCAGAACTCTTACCTTCATCCAGCGACGTTTCTGGTGGCTCCGCATGAAGGAGGACATCAAGGACTTCATTTCCGCCTGCTCAGTCTGTGCCCAGAATAAGGTACCACACACACCCCCTGTAGGATTACTCCAACCCCTTCCTATCCCACATCGTCCCTGGTCGCACATTGCACTTGATTTTATCACTGGGTTACCCCCTTCTAACAGTTACACCACCATCCTCACCATTGTTGATAGGTTCTCCAAAGCAGTTCACTTTGTTCCCCTCACTAAGCTTCCCTCTGCTAAAGACACAGCATCCCTTTTAATACAACACGTCATCAGACTACATGGCATTCCCACAGACATAGTTTCAGACAGAGGTCCTCAATTCACTGCTCACTTCTGGAAGGCATTTTGCAAATTAATTGGCACATCAGTTAGTCTTTCTTCAGGTTTTCACCCACAGAGCAATGGCCAGACTGAGCGGGCCAATCAAGTCATAGAGACGGTGTTACGATGCCTTTGTTCCAGGAACCCCACTTCCTGGAGTCATCAGTTGCCTTGGGCCGAATATGCCATAAATTCCCACACCTCCTCTGCCTCTAAACTATCACCATTTGAGTGTTGTCTAGGCTACCAGCCACCCCTGTTCCCGAGCCAGGAGGAGGAGGTGGGAGTTCCGTCGGCTGAAGCCTTCATCCGGCGCTGCATCCACACCTGGAAGACTACCCGCCTTAACTTGCTCCGTGCCAGCACCCGGATGAAGGTAACGGCCGACCGTCGCCGGTCCAAGGCACCCCCTTATCGAGTGGGTCAACGTGTTTGGCTCACCACACGGGACATTCCCCTCCGTGTGGACTCCCGCAAGCTGGCACCTCGGTATATCGGACCTTATACCATCACCAAGGTGTTAAGTCCTACTGCCGTCAAACTCAAGTTGCCTTCCACCATGCGTCGGATACATCCGACTTTCCACGTTTCGAGACTGAAACCTGTTGTCACCCACCCCCTTTGTCCCGCCCCTGATACCCCCCCTCCCCCCCGTCTCATTGATGGAGGCGACGCTTATACAGTGCGCAAGCTGTTGGACTGCCGTCGTCGGGGTCGTGGCCTCCAGTACTTGGTAGACTGGGAGGGCTATGGCCCCGAGGAAAGAAGCTGGATCCCTACAAGCTTTATACTTGATAAGACTTTGATAAAGGACTTTCATAAGACTCATCCGGTGCCACCAGTTAAAGCACCAAGAGGTGCTTCTTAGGGGGGGGGTACTGTTATATTCTGTATATCTGTCTGTCTGTATTATTGTTTATTACCATCATTGCATTCCCCTCTGTTCGTGGGTTGTCTGAGTCGCATTCGTGTGTTTGTTTACCCTGTCTCGTGTATGCACTGTTTAGGTGACTTCGGGATTTTCCGAGGGTTTCGTGTTATGCTACTTCCTGGTTTCCTTTACGTGTAAATTGTATAGATTACTAACTCGCGCTAACAATCACTCGGGTGCTTTATTAGTTAAGCGCACTTACTAAACCAATTAACATAAATGTATACTAATGACTAACTGTCTGTCTTATAGTTAGATACTAACAGATTAACCAGTTTTTCCGCGATCTCTGTAATTCGCGCCAGCTGTTTGTATTTAGACTTCACCTCTCGTGATTACTGAGCACACTCCGCTCCACTGCGAGCCCGTTGTTTGTTATGCATGTTTCCGAGTCCCTTCCATGTCTTTGTTATGTTTACGTGATTGTTTCATTTCTACCTCATGTGTTAAACCTCACGTAGTTTGTTACCCCTCCCTTTCCTATACGTATATATAGACCCACAAATCTGTTAGTTCCTTGTCAGAACGTTGATTCACTTTTCCTGAGCCTGTTATAGTAAAGCCAGAGACTAGCTGATATTCCTGAGACACCCTTTGATTTTGATTACGATTTAGCCTAGCCCTTATCTGTACTTTAGCCTTTGATTTCCTGGTTTCGACTTTCCTTTGTGTTTAACTACGTTTGATTAGCCTAGCCCTTTTGTACCTTAGCCCTTTGTTTTCCGGTTTTGACTTTTGCTTGTTTTCTGACTTTGATTTTGGATCTCGTTTGGATATTCTTGATTACCTGGCTTTTGACACTGGACTGGAATAAAACTACGTTTCTGCATTATCCTTGTCTGCATTTGGGTCTCTGAGTCCGGAACCATAACACACACACATACACTCACACAAACACACACTTTTGTATGCTCACACTGTATTGCGATACCTGCTATACTCTCCTCCTCTCTTGGGTTGTGTGGTTACAGCTTCCTCTTTGAGGTCAGTGGGAGTGGGTCTAGCAGCCTGACCAATCAGTGGTTGGAATGGGAGGCAACTGAACTTCAGGTGAGTGAGAATGTGATGGAGACAGGAGCCTATCTACAAAAACACTGTTTACTTAAAAACAGTCCTGTACCATCAGACAGATGGATGCATTTCCAACACTTATACAGTGTCCCTGTTCATGCGCACACCTGCTCTTAAATAGTGCTCACTGACTCAGGTGAAGTCGTTATGCCATCCGGTGAAGGAATTTACATGCAATCCCACTCACACTATTTACACTGTCAGTGTTTATCTGTGCTCTAAACTGGTTGTGGTGGATCTCAGAACTGGATCCCTTTCTTTTGTGAGCTGCCTGTGTTGGATCCCTATATTGGATCCGTGTGGTAAATCCCTGTGTGAGATCCCACTGCTGGATTCCTATATTGGATCCGTGTGGTAGATCCCTGTGTGAGATCCCACTGCTGGATCCCTATATTGGATCATTGTGGTAGATCCCTCTGTTGGATCCCAGTGCTGGATCCCTATATTGGGTCTTTGTGTTAGATCTCTGTGTTGGATCTCTGTTTAACCCTGTGTGGTGTTTCTGCAGCCCACTCTGGCCCAGGCCCTCCACATGACTGCCCTGCAGGGGAAGCGGGCAGAGGCAGCCGCTGCCCTACAGGCCCCCCTCAGCTTCCTGGAGCAGAGCCTCCGCAAGAGAGCCACGCCCTTCCTCACCGGGGTATGCCCGTACCGCCGTTCCATACGAACCTCTCTCTCTCTCTCTCTCTCTCTCACATGCACTAATCCTGTTCATGCAAACCTCTCTCTCTCTCACACACACTCATCCTGTTCTTACAAACCTCTCTCTCTCTCAAACACACTCATCCTGTTCATACAAACCTTTCTCTCTCGCACACACTCATCCTGTTCATACAAACCTCTCTCTAACTCACACACTCATCCTGTTCATACAAACCTCTCTCACACACACTCATCCTGTTCTTACAAACCTCTCTCTCTCTCAAACACACTCATCCTGTTCATACAAACCTCTCTCACACACACTCATCCTGTTCTTACAAACCTCTCTCTCAAACACACTCATCCTGTTCATACAAACCTCTCTCACACACACTCATCCTGTTCTTACAAACCTCTCTCTCTCTCAAACACACTCATCCTGTTCTTACAAACCTCTCTCTCAAACACACTCATCCTGTTCTTACAAACCTCTCTCTCTCACACACGCACTCATCCTGTTCTTACAAACCTCTCTCTCTCACACACGCACTCATCCTGTTCTTACAAACCTCTCTCTCTCTCTCTCTCTCACACACACTCATCCTGTTCATACAAACCTCTCTCTCTCTCACACACACACTCATCCTGTTCATACAAACCTCTCCCTCTCTCAAACACACTCATCCTGTTCATACAAACCTCTCTCACACACACTCATCCTGTTCTTACAAACCTCTCTCTCTCTCAAACACACTCATCCTGTTCTTACAAACCTCTCTCTCAAACACACTCATCCTGTTCTTACAAACCTCTCTCTCTCACACACGCACTCATCCTGTTCTTACAAACCTCTCTCTCTCACACACGCACTCATCCTGTTCTTACAAACCTCTCTCTCTCTCTCTCTCACACACACACTCATCCTGTTCATACAAACCTCTCCCTCTCTCGCACACACTCATCCTGTTCATACAAACATTACAAACTTCTCTCTCTCACACACACTCATCCTGTTCTTACAAACCTCTCTCTCTCTCACACACGCACTCATCCTGTTCTTACAAACCTCTCTCTCTCACACACGCACTCATCCTGTTCTTACAAACCTCTCTCTCTCTCTCTCTCACACACACTCATCCTGTTCATACAAACCTCTCTCTCTCTCACACACACACTCATCCTGTTCATACAAACCTCTCTCTCTCTCACACACACACTCATCCTGTTCATACGAAGCTCTCCCACCCTTCACTTGTTTAGTTGCCTTGGTGATGCCTGCTAAGGCTTATTTGTTGACATGGTTTGCATTTACTTTAAACTGTAAGATATTTATTGACTTATTTGTTTAGTAGGTTGTTAGTAGGTGCCCTTCCTGTATTTCTGCACAGCAAGAAAAAAATGGCAGTGCCCCGTTTGGGATTCAAACCAGCAAGCTTCTGGTTCTAACGGTGATATAAATGGCCCTGTGTTTTAGGAGGAGGTGACAGTTGCAGATATCGTCCTGTGGGCGGCGCTCTACCCTGTCCTGTCTGACTCCAGCTTCATGGCAGGTGAGAGAACAGGACATCTTTCTGAACATCTGATTATTACAGTATAATTTCATTATTATATATTCTTGAATAAATCGGCAGTCACCCTTATTCACGTTATAGAGTTTACAGCTTTAACCTACAGTCCATCCTGCAGCTGGATATTTTACCAAATAAAGGTTAAGTACCTTGATCCATGGGTGCAACAGTAGTGCGAAACATGGGTCTTGAACTGGCAACCTCTTCATTATTGGCCCAGCTCCTAATCATTAGGAGCTACACTGCCACACTGATATATGAACAGGTCCGATGTTTCGATGAGAGCTATTAGTTTTATCCACATGTGCATGTTTCCCGCCCCGCCCATTTGCCCGACAGGTGAGCTGGCGCAGGTGGGCGGATGGTTTGAGCGCGTGGGCCAATTGCAGGCCTGTCAGTCGGCAGCCCAGGCGGTGCTGAGGGGAGTAGGGGTAGAGGTGCTGAAAGGGTATTTGCAGAAACAGCCCGTCCCGCACTGCCAGCGAAGAGACCCCCGGCCCTGTAACCAGCCCGAGGTAAGAGATCTACGGCCCGCTGGCTTTAATGGGGCGACGCTGCCGATTGGTCCATTTGTCATGAGAAGGTCTCTCGGTGAGGTCAGATATCGTGAGGAAGATGCTTGTTGACTGGGTGGACCCAGGGGGTGGGGTTGGATGGGGGCTCATATGGGGGGTCATGGCTAACGCCTTCAGCATCTCAGAGATCCAGATACCATGTCTGTTAGGAACAGTCACTTTATCCACCAGTGACGCCGCTGTGGCAGCAGTGTACAGCAGCCGCTTTGATTGGTTGGTTGGGGTTTGGAGATGGTCTGGTCGGTTGGGGTTAAGTTACAGTTAGGAGCCGCTTTAGTTGGGTTCGGAGTCAATTTGGTTGGGTTAGGTTAAGGTTAGGAGTCACTTTTGTTGGGTTTGGGTTAGGAGCCGCTCCAGTTGGATGGTTAGAGTTAGCAGATGGTCTGGTCGGTTAGGGTTAGGTTACAGTTATGAGTGGCTTTGATTGGCTTAGGGTTTGGGTTCGGGTTAGGTTACAGTTAGGAGTGGCTTTGATTGGCTTAGGGTTAGGGTTAGGTTACAGTTAGGAGTGGCTTTGATTGGCTTAGGGCAGTGATTTTCAACCACTGTGTTAATTAGTAACACTTTTGGTTGGTGGTGTGACTCAGGATTTTTTTTAATGTAAAAAATGTGCCTTGGCTCAAAAAAGGTTGAAAAACACTGGCTTAGGGTTAGGGTCAGGAGCCCCTCTGGTCGGTTGGTAACCGGGTTGTGGTTTTTAGGGCGAGGAGACGGAGCTCATAATCACTGAGGAGCAGATGCAAGCTGCCGCCCAAACCTGGAACCGGGGCCTGAGCCACTGTCCTGCCCCCGCCAGCAGAGAGCACCCCATGTGAGTGTAACCCTGTGTGTGTGTGTGTGTGTGTGTGTGTGTGTGTGTGTGTGTGTGTGTGTGTGTGTGTGACTGCGCACTAGTGTTGTCACGATACCAAAATTAGGACGATACCGATACCTGCCTAAGTATCTCGATACTGAAACGAAACCACGGCAAAAACCTAAAACATCAGGAAAAGTAATGGAATAATATAGATGACAGAACATGGAACTTACAATTCCTTATAAATGTTTTTTGTTTTTTTTTAATAAAAAAATAACAGAAAATATTTTGACACTTTTTAAACTTCAATAATCAAAATAAATAAATAAAAATATATTTTGTCACAGCTGCTGAGCTATAAAGCTATTGAACATGTTTTAACAAAAAAAAAAATTATTCTGTTTATATTTGCTGAGCTATATAGCAATGTTTAAAAATAAATATTGGTTCACAATAGAAAGTGAAAACCAGAACACGGAGAAGAGATGGATAAATTACACGAATGTTTCAATACTTTAATATTACAGTTTTCAGTTTATGGTAGCCTATGTAGATTGTAAACTACTTTTGAGATAGCCTGTTCTCATTAATTGTTATTTTTAAATCTAATTTGACTAAATAGTAAATAATATAAATAATTATTGACAAAAATGTATATGCTATGATTACCATCGGAGTATGTAGAGAAAATAATTGCCTCTTAATAAATGTATAAATTTTTAAGGGCCAGTAAGCACTTGACTATTTCCAATCTATGTAAAACAAATATATTGCAGTATTAATTTCCACCTAAACGAAGACTAATAAAACTCTAAATTGATCATTTAAAACTGGTGTTGTTGATCTGCATGCTTGTGAACGCATGTGCCTGATTTGCGCTTTTTAGCAGCTCGCAAGTTATGGTAAAGTTAACGTTACCAGTGTGAAAGTTGCGTTTGCATATCGAGATGTTTGCCACATCGATAAGTTTGCTAGCTAGCTTGCTAACTAACGTTAGCTAGCTAAACTAAACGGTTATCATTGCCCTTAATTGCCTCGTCAAACTCGCGCCCACGTTTGCCCACGTTTGCTTGTCACAAGATAAATCTCACTCGTTTGACTTATATTTGAGGGCATGTAGTAATGTTATCTATCACATTCGCTAACCTGTCGTTCTGTGAAATCTTTGAACATGTCGGCAAGTCTGTCGGCGAGATGCTTTGCCAAGTTTGACGTGTTGGCTGCCTTGGTCTGCGTGGGTTTAAAACATCTTTTACAGATGGGCTTTGTGGTGTCCATGGGCTTGCCCTGACTCTCAGCTATGTGAGCGAAATAATGCCATATTTCGCTCCGTACGTCTGTTTTGTCAACAAGCCGTGGACGGTCGACAAGAGCACTCGTACTTGCAGCTTCTCGTTCTGTCACCAGGAAAGCCGCGGTGTGCGTGTGAGAGAAAAATAAAGTTACGGTTGGCATGCCCACTACGCGTGCAGGGAGTGGAAGCAAAGCACTGCACACACACACACACACACACACACACACACACACACTGTGCATCCACGCAACTCGTAGGAAATACGGCTCTTATTAAAACACTGTTATTCTTAAAGCACCTGTACTAATACAATGGAGTATTGTACCATTTTTAAAAGGCAGGGTATCAATACCTTTCTAGTATCGATATACCGCGCAACACTACTGCGCACATCATCCCTGTGTCTGACTTCTGTGTGTGTGTGACTGTCCACATCATAACTGTGTCTGAGTTCTGTGTGTGACTGTGCAGTGATCCTGTGTCTGTGTTTACAGTAGTGTAGTTGTGTAGCTGCACTGTCTGTGCAGTGATCCTGTGTCTGTGTTTACAGTAGTGTAGTTGTGTAGCTACACTGTCTGTGCAGTGATCCTGTGTCTGTGTTTACAGTAGTGTAGTTGTGTAGCTGCACTGTCTGTGCAGTGTAGTATATGATGCTCACGCAGTGTCTGTCCGTCCGTCAGTCTGCCACAGGAGGGCAAGCGGAACATTCTGCTCACCAGCGCCCTGCCGTACGTCAACAACGTTCCTCACCTGGGCAACATCATCGGCTGTGTTCTCAGCGCCGACGTCTTCGCCAGGTAACCGTCCTCTTCCTCTTTCTCTCTTTTACAACTTCTCAAACTCCGCCCCCACCCCTTTCTGGACCCTGTATACATAACAACATAACAACATAAAAATACATAATTCAGCCCATCTAGAACATAAAATACATAATGAGGAGAACAGGCCATTCAGCCCATAAGATCAGAATGCATCATGGGAACAGGAAAATGTTGGTTTTGACCCTGTTCCCTTGATCCTTTGTTAACACAGGTACGGGCGTCTGCGCGGGTGGAACCTGCTGTTCGTCTGCGGGACAGACGAGTACGGCACAGCCACCGAAAACAAGGCGCGGGAGGAGGGCCTGTCGCCGCAGGAGATCTGCGACAAGTACCACGCTGTCCACACCGACATTTACCGCTGGTTCCAGATCGACTTCGACTTCTTCGGCCGGACCACTACCTCCCACCAGACAGAGTAAGCGCTGTGTGTGTGTGTGTGTGTGTCAGTGTGTTTGTGTGCTTTATGTGTGTGCATACATATACAGTAATACACACACAGGTACTATATAGCTACATATCAATAATACAATACATAATACAATTTCAAGCATTGCATCAATGTGTTGAATTTCCTCCTCTTGAGGATAGCGCCGGATATTTTCACTCCCTCTCTCTATCCCTCCCTCAGGATAGCACAGGATATTTTCACTCCCTCTCTCTATCCCTCAGGGTAGTGCAGGATATTTTCACTCCCTCTCTCTATCCCTCCCTCAGGGTAGTGCAGGATATTTTCACTCCCTCTCTCTATCCCTCCCTCAAGATAGCACCGGATATTTTCACTCCCTCTCTCTATCCCTCCCTCAGGATAGCGCCGGATATTTTCACTCCCCCTCCCTCTCTCTCACCCTCAGGGTAGTGCAGGATATTTTCACTCCCTCCCTCAGGATAGCACAGGATATTTTCACTCCCTCCCTCTCTCTATCCCTCCTTCAGGATAGTGCAGGATATTTTCACTCCCTCCCTCTCTCTCTCCCTCAGGATAGCGCAGGATATTTTCACTCCCTCCCTCTCTATCCCTCAGGATAGTGCAGGATATTTTCACTCCCTCCCTCTCTCTCTCTCTCCCTCAGGATAGCGCAGGATATTTTCACTCCCTCTCTCTCTATCCCTCCCTCAGGATAGTGCAGGATATTTTCACTCCCTCCCTCTCTCTCTCCCTCAGGATAGCGCAGGATATTTTCACTCCCTCTCTCTCTATCCCTCCCTCAGGATAGTGCAGGATATTTTCACTCCCTCCCTCTCTCTCTCCCTCAGGATAGCGCAGGATATTTTCACTCCCTCTCTCTCTCTCCCTCAGGATAGCGCAGGATATTTTCACTCCCTCTCTCTCTCCCTCAGGATAGCGCAGGATATTTTCTGGCGTCTGCACGAGCGCGGCTTCCTCCTGGAGGAAACAGTGGAACAGCTCCGTTGTGAGCGCTGCCTGCGCTTTCTAGCTGACCGCTTCGTGGAGGGGGTCTGCCCCCACTGCCAGTACCCAGAGGCCCGCGGCGACCAGTGCGACAAGTGCGGCCGCCTCATCAACGCCGTGGAGCTCAAGGTCAGGGGTCAGAAGGAGAACATGTTTGTTTCTTCTCGGGTCGGCTGAGGTCCTGTTTCGTTTAATGAGGCTTCGGCAAGCTGTGCACTGTTCCTTGTTTTTACAGAGGATATGCTGGTATTTTTATGTTCTGCCTTTATTTACCACTTATCTCTCTCTCTCTCTCCCACTCTCTCTCTTTCCCACTCTCTCAATCCTATTCTCTCCCACTCTCTGTCTCTCTCAATTCAATTCAATATGCTTTATCGGCATGACAAAATTGTCCAATTATATTACTCTCTTCTCCCCCCCCCCCTCGTTCTCTCGCTCTCTCTCAGGACCCCCAGTGTAAGGTGTGCAGAGAGACTCCAGTAATCCGTTCTTCCAAGCACCTGTTCCTGGACCTCCCTAAGGTACAGTGGCTTTGAGACGGACTTCTACGGTTCCCTGCAGACCAGGGACAGAAATGCTTTGACACTTCAGTAAAATACCAGCAGATAACACTCAGTTTTTATTAAGAAATGATTTATTCACGTCATTGTAACATGTTTCAGCAACAATAAATTCTCAGGAATCTACACCAGAGGTTTCATATTTTACCAGCCTCTAAAGTATTTCAGATACATATTTCACCCGCAACCTAACTCTTCCCCTTTACCCCTCTATCACTGTCTCTCTACCCCTCTGTCTCTCTACCCCTCCATCTCTACCCCTCTATCTCTATCACTGTCTCTCTACACCTCTATCACTGTCTCTCTACCCCTCTATCACTGTCTCTCTACCCCTCTATCTCTCTACCCCTCTGTCTCTCTACCCCTTCGTCTCTACCCCTCTATCACTCTGTCTATCCCTCTATCTCTCTACCCCTCTCTGTCCTGTAGTTGGAGGGTCAGCTGGAAGAGTGGCTGGAGCGGTCGATAAGTTCGGGCGACTGGACGGCTAACGCTCGGCAGATCACGCGCTCCTGGTTGCGGGACGGTCTCAAACCACGCTGCATCACCAGGGACCTCCAATGGGGCACCCCCGTCCCACACCCCGATTTCTCTGAGAAGGTTCGGGACTGCGTCCTCACAACGCACATACACACTAAAACACACATGTACACTCGCAACCCAGACGGACTGCGTCCTCACAACGCACATACATACTAAAACACACATGTACACTCGCAACCCAGACGGACTGCGTCCTCACAACGCACATACACACTAAAACACACATGTACACTCACAACCCAGACGGACGGCGTCCTCACAACACATATACACGCCAAAATGCACATGTACACTCGCAACCCAGACGGACAGTAAATTGTGAAACTGACAGCAAGTGCCAGTTTCACACTGGGGAATGGAACAGATCCTAAGACCTCCTAAAACCTTTCCAAAATATCCTGAGGCTTTTTTGAGCTCAAAATATCCTCATTGTGTCAGTTTTTTTTAAGCTAAAATAGTTTGTGAAGAATATTTGCTGTCGGTTTCTGTCAAGCTTATTGTCATATTTTAAAATATAATTTTTTCGTTATATTGTCTCCTTATTTTAGGTGTTCTATGTGTGGTTCGATGCCCCTATTGGTTACCTCTCTATCACTGCCAACTACACCAGCCAATGGGAGAAGTGGTGGAAGAACCCAAAGCAGGTCATTATAAGCAACATATTATATCCTGTTTCCAGGTGGTCTTTGGTTTTGCATAAACTTTTATTGTATAACTATATGTAGTATAACTATTATATTTATAATCAATGAAAATGTATTGCATTTAAAATTATTACTCTATACTTAGTATGGAAATGTGCTGATGTTTACTTATTACAAAATTTTGTTTTAAGTTCAGTTACAGCACACGGCAATAATAAGAAACAAGCATGTTGGCACATGATAAGCTGTGACCATATGTCAAAGTATCGCTATGTGCGGGTATAGTCTATTGCAGAAATATCGGACAGACCAACCTAATTACAGACAGAGTGATTTCTACTAGCTGCTGGTCACAGTTAAAAATTACTCCAGTAAAAGTAGAAAGTCCCCCATTCAAACACCAGTTGAGTAAAAGTACAAAAGTATCTGATTTAAAATGCTTGCTAACACTTAAGGTTAGCTAACATTAGCTAATGTTAGTTTAGCTATAACTACCAGGCAACTCAGAAACACTGGCCGTATTTAACGTTAACTTGTGTTTCTGTCAGTGTGTCAATGTATGTGTGCTTTGTGTGTGCATACATATACAGTAATACGCACACACACAAAGGTACTATATAGCTACATATCACACAAACAAGTTTCATGCATTGCATCAATGTGTTGAATCTCTAACGTGCTAAATTTAACAGGTAACGTTAGCTATTACGTAGTCAGTTTACCAGATAGCTTGCGTTAGCCAACTAAAATTACCAACGTTATCATTTGATCGGTAACTTCAAATTAACAGATAATCCGCGCAATGTAACGTTACGTAAAGGCCAGTTCAGAAGATTTGCGATGCAACCAAACCGTTTTAGAATGCTTGCCGTTGCAGGCTCACCTTGTCTAATTGCAGGTGGCAAGTTTTAAGACGCAACTCAGCACGCAGTAAATCAGCATGCAGTCTCCGAATCAACGATGACACCAGCTGTTCACAATTGCTACTTTCATATATTTCAGATGAATATCGCAACCAGGAAGTAACAACGCTAACTCAAAAACACTGACGCGCTGCACACGTCACTCTTGGTAATCCAGCTCAAGTGTACTACAAAGCAGCAGAAATAATTCAGACAGACAGACCACAGAGTGACTTATACTAGCTGCTGGTCACAGTTCAAAACTATTATGGAATAAGTGTAAGTACTGTATATGAATCTTTAGGTGAAGTCAATTTCAATCCAGGCAGTTCAGGAAATTAATTGAAATTAAATTACTTAATTGAAAAATCCTCATAGAGCATTATCGTGTGTGTGTGTATTCATGCGTGTGACATTCTTCCCAGGTTGAGCTGTACAACTTCATGGCGAAGGATAATGTACCGTTCCACAGCGTGGTGTTCCCCTGTTCCCTCCTGGGTGCTCAGGATAACTACACGCTCGTCAGTCACCTCATCGCCACAGGTGAAACGTTTTGTCAAAATAACTCTGGATTTGCTTCCAAGTCGGGGTCAATTGTGTTTTAATTCAGTCGTCTTTGGAAATTAAATTAAAGGAAATTAATTGAAATAATCCTTGTAGAACATTATAGATATTTTTCCAGTTCATTCATTGAATTTATTTTAATTTCCAGAACTGATTGAGTCAACCTGCTTACTTGTGTTAAATGCTCGCTAAGGGCCTACCTGGAGCTACAGAATCTGATTGGCTGTTCTGTAATGGACCAGTACACTTTTTAAAAATGTTTTGGAGTTGGGTGTATGGCATTGGCTCCAGCGCGTAACACGCGTGTAACACGCGTGTAACCCCTTAGTGCAGATGGCATATTTGGTAAATCATGGGGGTGCTCTGTTTAAGGCTTTATAACTCCAGGTGTGAGCATCACATAAACTTGGTAAATGGCTTAAATGAAACAAAACCGGTGTACCATTTTTTGTACAAACTTAGATTTGTTTATTTTCATAATTTAAGGTCAAAATAAAGTGCCGGAAATGCAAGCAAAACTTTGCAAAAAATTCTAAAAAATATATATTTCTTCAAAATACTGAGAGGTACATAAGTGAAACAGGTAAAACTACACATTTCCTGGATCATAAACTCCTTGTCCACAAGCATTCAATAATCGCAGGGTGATATACAGAACTACTAAAGCTCTATGACACAAAATATAAGCAGTGTAGCCAGGTGTACCCAGGGTCTCCAAACCTATCCAAATTGGCTAAAATGTGAATAGCTGTAAATCTTAAACTAATCATACATTGCAGTGCAAATCAACCGTTTTGACTAATTTAACTCACCTTTTTATCATTTTCATGTGGGAATTATTTTGGATCAGTACAGGGGGGTGGATATCTAGGTGTCCAATAACCTACCCAAAACCTCTCCGAGAAATTATTAAAAAGCCTTTTGTCCTTTATAAAGCATATACATTATCCCTTCCGATAACTTAATGGATGAAAACATTGATATTGCACAGTTTCAGTTCAGTGTTTGATGCCTAGTGTGCCATTTTTTCACCATTATCCTTCATATACTGCTTCATCCTGTGCCGTGCCTTCATGGCCAACATGCACTCATCAATGGCACGGTCTTCAGTATGCTCCAAGGATCTGGTCCTGCAGTGGCTTCACTCTGAACAGTAGAGGGCACTGCTGGAGTGGCAGAGGTGGAGGGTCAAGCATGTTATAGGAACAAATTACATAATGCAGAAGCATTATAACACTGTGGTACACACAGCTAAATATGAAATCATTCACTCTTGTACTTCAGTAAACACTTTCTTCTGTATGCTACATTATGTTATTTTTTGTTGCGTGCTCTAGGATGGCATTACTCTGTAGTGTGTTTCACAACTGTTGCTTTTTTATTTTATTAATTTTACATTCATCTTGCACACATCTGGACAGTAAATTTGAATACATATTTTCCATTCCCTAAGTGAAAAGCATCACCCATGGAGATACTAATACCCCATAGAGTACATTATGCACAAAGAAATTACAATACAATAAAATAATATCGGAAAACACTACCAATGGTCTAGCTTCACGGCAAATCGAGGCATAAAAAATAATGTACGACTGAGCAACCAAACAGAACAGCGCTAAAATACTCTATTTCATTGTGAATGCTATGAATTCTAACAAAGCAGGCCACCACGAGCCACTACGGGAACGGCACGAACACATGGTATCAATGCATTACATTACATTAGTTATTTGGCAGACGCGTTTATCCAAAGCGACGTACAATAAGTGCATATTGAAGGTCATAGACACAATCTACGAAGCAAAGTCAAGAAAGCGCTACTTTCTCACAACGTAGAAGCTATCGCTAGTACTCAACAGAATACAGTCAGCTATACATTCTAAGCAATGAGATAGCTAAACCAAATAACAAATAAACGGAAAGAACGTACTATATAATTTACCTTATACATGTAGTTATTCAAGGTGGAGTCTGAAAAAGTGTGTTTTCAAATCTGTTCAGCATTATTAGCAGGCTAACAGTGGTCTATTACGACCGATGCAAATACAAAAATAACGAACATATAGCACGCAGTGGAAAAACGAATGTATATAATCAAAATATTACAAGCAGTAATACTTACATGTCGAGGAGGATATCTTCCCCATATTGATAGGCACCTCTTCCACAGAATCTATGCTACAGGGATTAGAAGATTCTCTGTTGCTGTCCTCTTCTGATCGACTTCGGGGGAAAACTAGTCACTTCAAAGGTGGCGGTGCGCGCAGTTTTATTGCGTCAAACCAAATGCGTCATCTGCGCATGCCAGCGTAAAATTGTCGCGATATAACAAGTATTGCAGTTACGCTCGCCCTTAAATAGTTAATCCAAGCTTTCAAGTACACATGTAACTTACTTTTGGGGAAGTTTATCGTGCCTTCTATTGGATAAAACCATCGTCGATCAAACCAGAATAAAATTGAAAGCGTCACGACTGTGCAATCAGGAAGTAAGTGTTACGCAGAGCTAGTTTCGTTTGTCTAATAGTGTTCCAATGCGCTGTGTATTCTTCAAACGGATTGTCCAAGACAATAAATGACCACGGAATCTTGAAAGGGACATATCTACGCTTAAATCCATGGTAGGATTGCACATGAATTCCATATTTAATCGCAGATATTGATAGTAGAATGGCATTGTATGATTAGAGAATGATTCAACTTGTTTATGTAGGTATTGATTGAGCAGCGATTTGCACCGCTGTATTTGCATAAGGTGGGTTTATCTGGTTGCTATGACGGTATTCTAATATTATATGATGAATACATATATTTATGAACTCCAACATAGACGCTATTGCCCACTATGTCACGCATGGGTAGGTATAGGCTGGGTGGGGAGTGCTTGTTAAATGGACTTGCTACGGAAAGATAGTGACACTTAGAAACTACGCATTGGCCAGAAATCGTCGCGAATCGTCTACCAATAAAGTTTAAATACCGCGTTTGGGTTTTCCACTAATAGTTTGGCTGCAGGAGCAACGCGTGTCTCAGTTGCGTAAAACTGTCTCGCAGGCGAGAAAAAATAGACTATCTGCACTAAGGGGTTAATGAACGCGCTGTTTCTTCAACAGTCTCCATCCTCATCTCAACCTGAAAATGTTGAACTTTTATGCATGTAGTTTCCTCTCAGACTCAATTCGATTGATCTGTGCGCTTCTGTTTTTATCCCAAAAGGCTGAAGTAAGAGCATGCTTCGTTTCTATTTTAATTGCATGAAAATCTATTCACCTCATAGGGGTCTGTTGTCTTCTGGGTCTGGTATTTATTTGAAGTACTTTAACCCTTGAGACGCCAGTAAAACCCCTGCGGTTTGCTGACAACGTTAAAAGAAACGGGTATTATTTATCCTTCCACATGAGTGTGTGTTTTGTTAGTTAGACATTTTGCTGAACATTCTCAGGGATATGCTGGAGAGTTAAAGTTAATTTTACAGCCATCTAAAGAGTTAAAGTGTTTCACGTAATGGCAGGTTGTGTTGCATCAGTTTACTGCACCCTCAGGACGCCAGTCACACTGAGGGAATCTGCACCGCCTCTCCGCTTAACTGCGTCTCTTTTCCCAGAATACCTGAACTACGAGGACACAAAGTTCTCCAAGAGCCGAGGAGTGGGCGTGTTCGGGGACATGGCCAAGGACACGGGGATCCCCGCGGACGTGTGGCGCTTCTACCTGCTGTACCTGCGGCCCGAGAACCAGGACTCCGCCTTCTCCTGGGCTGACATGGCCCTGAAGAACAACTCCGAGCTTCTCAACAACCTGGGGAACTTCATCAACAGGTGAGGTGGGCCAGAACTGAGCTAAAGGCTCCAGAGCAGGGAGGTGGGCCAGAACTGAGCTAAAGGCCCCAGAGCAGGGAGGTGGGCCAGAACTGAGCTAAAGGCCCCAGAGCAGTGAGGTGGGCCAGAACTGAGCTAAAGGCCCCAGAGCAGTGAGGTGGGCCAGAACTGAGCTAAAGGCTCCAGAGCAGGGAGGTGGGCCAGAACTGAGCTAAAGGCTCCAGAGCAGGGAGGTGGGCCAGAACTGAGCTAAAGGCCCCAGAGCAGGGAGGTGGGCCAGAACTGAGCTAAAGGCCCCAGAGCAGTGAGGTGGGCCGGAACTGAGCTAAAGGCTCCAGAGCAGGGAGGTGGGCCAGAACTGAGCTAAAGGCCCCAGAGCAGTGAGGTGGGCCGGAACTGAGCTAAAGGCTCCAGAGCAGGGAGGTGGGCCAGAACTGAGCTAAAGGCCCCAGAGCAGTGAGGTGAGCCAGAACTGAGCTAAAGGCCCCAGAGCAGTGAGGTGGGCCAGAACTGAGCTAAAGGCTCCAGAGCAGGGAGGTGGGCCAGAACTGAGCTAAAGGCCCCAGAGCAGTGAGGTGGGCCAGAACTGAGCTAAAGGCCCCAGAGCAGTGAGGTGGGCCAGAACTGAGCTAAAGGCCCCAGAGCAGGGAGGTGGGCCAGATTCCCAGGTAGGACACTGCCGTTGTACCCTTGAGCAAGGTACTTAACCCGACTTGCTTCAGTATATATCCAGCTGTATAAATGGATAAATATAATAAGACGTTGTGTAAGACGCTCTGGATAAGAGCATCTGCTAAATGCCTGTAATGTAATGTGATGTAATGCACAGGACACTGGCTAGGACATTTACATTCCCCCCACACAATGCAGCTAATGTGGATTAGTGCTATACAGTAGTACTGTAGTGTTGTTGACTGACCCTTGCGTGCGGCCTGTGTCTCTCAGGGCAGGGATGTTTGTGACGAAGTTCTTCGAGGGCTCAGTTCCGGAGATGAAGCTACTGCAGGAGGACCTGAGTCTGCTGGCACAGGTGGGCTGGGAACTGCGACAGTACATCCAACTGTTGGACAAAGTCAGGTAAGAACACACTAACTACATATACATGTCCCTACCACACACACCAACTACATATACCGGTCCCTCACACACGCTAACTATGTATACCTGTCCCTCACACACTTTAACTACATACATGTATATACACTCTTTGGCCTCTCGTGAACTCTTTGTGTTTGTTCTGTCCTTTTCATAAATCAAAGACTGTTGACTTTCCCACACTGTTTTCTTAAGTAATCGTAGTAAGACTTTGTCTAATTTGCATAGTATTTCCAGTTTTCATTCAATGAGAAGTTGTCATTAAAGAAAAAAACAAAAATGCTGCTTTCAAATAGTGGGAATCCTCCGAGCTGTGAATTACTGAAGCTTTAGCTACACACAGTGCCACCTGGTGGATGTTCACTGATACTGCCGCTTATTTCAACCACTTTGCTTAGAATCCGAGACGCTCTGAAGTGCATCCTCAACATCTCTCGCCATGGAAACCAGTACATCCAGGTGAACGAGCCCTGGAAGAAGATCAAAGGAGGGGACCAGGAGAGGCAGGTGTCCCTCTCGCACTTTTCACAGCCCCGCCCACTCTCTGTCCCTCTGGCCAGAAAGGGCTGAGGTGTTGCTGATGAGAACAGGATACGCAGCCCATCAAGGCTCATCATTTACCGACAGATTAGATTTTACACCTCTGTTTGGCACACATTTTAATGACAATTCCAGGGATCAGGAGTGTTTTCTCCCAGAAGTGAGTGAGGAGCTGTTGGTGGGCCTTTATGTAACGCAAACACCCCCCCCTTCAGGCAGCGTGCCGGCACGGTAACGGGCGTGTCGGTGAACGTGGCGTGCCTGCTGTCCGTCATGCTCCAGCCCTACATGCCCACGGTCAGCGCCACCATCCGCGAGCAGCTGCAGGCCCCGCCTTCCAGCATGGACGCCATGCTCCAGGGCACGGGCAGCTTCATCTGCGCCCTGCCCGCCGGGCATCGGATCGGCACGGTGAGCAGGCACGCTTTGGTGTGGGAACACCGCACATACACAGGGGGAAAAGGTGTGTATTGTGTGTATTAAAGATGTAGGTCACCCAAAATCCGGTTACATATAATTTATTTTCCTTTCAATGTGATTTAGTACATTACATTACATTATAGACATTTAGCAGACGCTCTTATCCAGAGCGACGTACATAGTGCATTTCAGAACAAGTAACAAGTGCGTTAAAACAATCCTAAAAAGGCAAACACGAATCTAAGCACTAGGCGCAGGATTGGGGATATTTATTTTTATTTTTATTTTTATTTTTAAATTTTTTTTTTTTTTTTGGGGGGAGCTACACAATTCTGATAACAATAGTCACAAGGAGGTAGGGAGGGGTGGAGAGAGGTGCAGCTTGAAGAGGTGAGTCTTCAATCTGCGCTTGAAAGCGGTCAGACTTTCTGCTGTTCTGACCTCCACGGGGAGCTCATTCCACCACCGTGGGGCCAGGACAGACAGACGTCGAGACCGGGTGCTAGTATGAAGAGGGGGGGGTACCAGTCGTCTTGAGGAGGCGGAACGCAGAGATCTGGCAGGTGTGTAGGGTGCAATGCAGAGAAGAGTTTTTCTGCAAATTTGCTGTCTGTGGCTAGTTGTGTTGTTAGCATTGGTGTCTCGAAATTGGCGGATGTTGGTTCATGTACACGGAACCCCTCTCCATCACTTTCTCTCTCATACACTCTCACTCTTTCTATTGTTCTCTCCATCCCTCCCTCAATGAATCTTACTCGTTCTCTTTCTAGGTCAGCCCATTGTTCCAGAAGCTGGAGGCTGATCAGATCGAGGCTTTGAGGAAGAGGTTCGGGGGTCAGCAGGTAAGAGGTCAAAGGTCACACGTGCCCGTGAGGTTTCAGCGATGCATATTCAGATCTCCAGACGTCGGTCAATAGCGTGACCTCATTTTTTTGGTTGTTATAATTTTCAATGGGATCCAGCAGGTTGACCGCTCAGAAAGACCATTTCTTGGACTGTGCATTCTCAGCTTTTTCTCACACAAGAACTAAACCTGACCAGGGCTCTTCTCTTCTCAAGCGCTCTCTTTCTCCTTCCCTCTCTTTCTTTCTTCACCTCTTCTTCTCTCCCTCCTTCCAGCCAGAGGACGAAACCTCCAAACCTCAGGTAATCTGGTGCCGCTTGCTTGCGGAAATCTCCCTTTCATTGCCGCTCACAGTCGCTAACTCGTCCATGGGGGCGAACTAACACGTTTTCCTTTTTTCTAAAAAATACAGCGCAGAAGCTTCTCTAAACTGCTCGCTTGGCCTTTGTTCTTTGCTTTTACGAGAGGTTTCGCGGTGCGCGATTCCCCCGGGGCTTCGTTTACGCTTCAGTCACAGACCGAACAAACCGGGGCAGATCACGTCCTGCGCGCGCTTCACTAGCTGGTGATGTAACGGCACCAAATTGGCTTCGACTGTCATTCATTTCTTCGTTCCTCAAGTACAGCATTTTTGAAAAAGTGTCACGAGGAACGAGTTGCTTAGCAATTTTGTTGCTTTATACAAGGTTGTCCAGTGTTCCACAGAGTCAGAGAAAACAACATGTTGGCAATATATTCCACATGAAGTTCGAGGATGGACTCGAGATTTATTTATAAGTGTTGCAATTTTGTTTTGACTGGGGGGAAACGAGTTTTCTTGTATCTCTTCTTACATTTATTATTTATTTTAAAAATATATTTTTAAAAATAAAACATGTTTTATTTTCTGCCTAGTTTTTTTTCCATGGTCATTTTTGCCTCATTTTGAATGCTGTATTTCCTGAATGATGGATGAGCAAGTGAAGCTTTATGTCAAATACTAGCTCGACTGTATTATTGATATTTTTTATCATAAATACTTGCATGTAGGAGGCTATGCTCTTTTTACAAATCCATCTGACAGTTTGACTTGGTTTATTAAATTATTATGGTTATTTCCCCCTGAATGATGAAACAACATTAACTTTTTAACACACATTTTATTTTAATAGAAAAGTGGATGGAGATAGCTTTTTGAATTTGTGATTCGGTGCTGATGAAAGCATTTATTTGTGTTGCTACGGACGTGTGCCCGTTCAGCAAAGACCACGTTTTTTTAACCACAGTTATTCTGATCAGACAAATTAAACAAACCTGGATGACTTTTGGGAAAAATTCACGTTCTTGAAAAAAGCGTCATGCCATGCCATTTGACTGAAATGTGACACTAAGGTTTAAACTAAGCCTTGGGCAGTAAAACAGCTGAATGCCACTTCCTGTCGTGTGTCTGCATCTCTGTTGCTTGCAGTTGTCAATCTGTCTGTCTGACTGTCACAGCTTTAATCCATAAGAATACCACAGTTCATGCTGTAATTGGTTGTCTGTGATTGAGCCAAAATGTGCATTCTTAAGCAGTCATAAGAGTCATTATGCATTTGAAATAAGGGGGTTTTCATTTTCTGTATCTTCATTTCAATACACCCATCCTCTCTCTCTCTTTCATTCTGTCCTGTATTTTTGACCAAATTCTAAGTGGAATATCAATCTGGTATCATTTCTTTCTGATTGCATAGAAGGCTCTGCAGGCCTTTTCTTTCAGTGAATTTACTGCCATATCAAAGTTTCCTGATGCGCTGAATTTCAGTCCTAGGTAATCGTAAAACGGGGTGTGTTCTAGGGCGGTGTTTCCTAGAATAAACATGTCTGCTTTCCTGAGATCTTGGCTTTTTTTGGAAGATCATTATTTTAGATTTTTTAGAGATTACTGTCAGGGCCCAGTTCTGGCAGTACTGCTCCAGCAGGTCCAGATACTGCTGTAGCCCCTGATCAGTGGGTGACCACAGCACCAGGTCATCTGCATAGAGGAGGAATTTAACTTCCGTCTTGTTTAGTGTTAGGCCAGGGGCTGTAGATTGTTCCAATAACACCGCTAACTTGTTTATATACATATTAAATAGGGTAGGGCACAAGTTGAATGCCTGCCGAACACCTCACCCTTGAGTGAAGAGATCAGTTCCTTTATTGCAAATTTTTACTCCACATTTATTGTTTGTCTCTCTCTCCCTCCCTCTCTCTTTCTCTCTCCGTCTCTTTCTCTCCCTCCATCTCTCTCTATCAGCCTAAATCACAGTGTGAAGTGAAACCCAGCCCAGCTGTCCCCTCCCCCCCAGTCTCGGCTGCCCAGCAGGGTGCCGACCCAGAGCGAGCCCAGCAGCTGGCCCAGGAGGTGGCAGAACAGGTCGGTATGCAAGCAGGCCAGACCCGGCCCCGGCCCAATGATGGACAAAAATACCCCCCAGAAATGTACCTGCATTACTACACTCAAAATGGCGGAGGTGCAGGAGTGTGCAGATCTATAAACCTGACAAAATGTCAGGTTTCACATGTGAAACGCGTACCTACATCAGAGGGGTTTGAAATATGGCCTATCCCTTGCCTGTACTTGAGGTTAACAGCTATTATTTCAATTTAGCTAATTATTTTACCCCAGAAGCCATATAAGGGCACAGATAAACAGGGTGAGGGGTGACAGGGGGTAACATTTCTCAGGGGCAGGGCTGTCGGGCGGTAACATCCGCGCACATGTCCGTTCCTCAGGGCGAGAGGGTGCGGACGCTGAAGGCCCAGAAAGCGGAGAAGGCCGTCGTCACCGCGGAGGTGTCCAAACTCCTGGAGCTGAAGAAGCGGCTGGTGCTGGCGGAGGGCCGCGACCCCGAACCCGCACCCCAGAAAGGAAAGAAGAAGTAACGAGGGATAGCCGGAGGAGGAGAGCAAAGGTTGGGTCGGCGACAAAAAGGAGAGGGGGCGAGAGCAGAGCTCGATGGGGAACAAGACTTGTGGATTTAACGGCACGGTGACCAATTCCTTCGACCAACAAATCGGCGGCCGTTGCAAGGGGCAGAGCAAATGAGCAACGCCGGCGTAGCTCCACCCATCTCAGGCTTTATGTGCATTTAAAGGGATCCGTTTTTAAATCAGAACGCTATGGTGTGTATCAGTAATCGGGATCGTGTACAGCGGTGTGGTGTGTTGACCGACTCAAACGGCCGTTTTTATAGGTCAGTCGTGTGAAACACGTCAGTCGAGAAACAAATCTTTGTTCGTTTCTTGGACCCTGGAAACTAAGGACTGTGTAGGGGAAACAGTCGGGTGTAAAACGAGGATCGCTTGGATCCAGAGTTTTAGTACTTCATGAACACTCATTTATTGTCACAAGACCCGTTTTCCAAAGCAAATAAACCATTGAAATTTCTTATTGTTTTTATTTGTGTTTGTTGGTGCAAAAAAAAATAAGACTCTTGGAAAGGGAATTAAAATAGAGGGTTAAACTTCAACTTTAATAGTAAAATCAAGAATACACTACAAGGTAGTAAATGCAGTCCTAAAAACCATTACTTAATGAGTAATAAATATTCTTCAAAAGAAGTAAACATTTTCAGAATAACAGTAAATGAGCATGCATGTTCTTACATTAAAAAGTTGTGAGTAACAAAATTGATACAGGATAGTATATATACATATATAACCGTGTATATTACAAATGTGATAAAAAAATAAGTACAGAGCAGGGCGGCATATTTTGTAAAACTACTGCCGCTTTAATTCCATGGTACAGAAAAATAGTGTTGGCGAAAACACGCCCAGCCCCATCAATTCGGTTCTTTGCATATAAACGGCCGGAGTGAGACCGCGGTATCCACACCGACCTTTCGGTCATCGCAGCGCACATTCACGCACGGACCGTACCGAGCCACGCGAAGGGTCGGCTCGTTCGGTCTCACACACAGACGGGGCTCGTTCGGGATCACACATGGACGGGGCTCGTTCGGGATCACACACTGACGGGGCTCGTTCGGTCTCACACACGGACGGGGCTCGTTCGGTCTCACACACGGACGGGGCTCGTTCAGGATCACACACGGACGGGGCTCGTTCGGGATCACACACTGACGGGGCACGCTCGGTCTCACACACGGACGGTCGCCGCACAAACGCTCGGCTCACTCAGTCACACACAGGTCCAGAGCTCTCTCAATCACTGTCAGTCTGAGGGGAAAATTCTATTTAAAATAAGGAAATTCCTTACATTTGAATTAGAATGATGATGCTAGGTTGTGTTTTTTTTTGGGTGGGGATGGGTTTGGAAGTGCGGCGCCACAGATTTTCAAATGCCCCCCCCCTCTCTCCCCTTTCCTGTTCCCATAAAAAATCTCATCTCTTGTCTTTCCTTCTAAGAGCTACAGAGCTCAGCTCCGTAGCTACAGAGCTAACTGAAATTCTTCATGAATGATGCTCTCTCTCTCAGAAAACACTGAGGGCATGAACAGTTTCCTTGCTACCAAATAGACCAGCCTTCGTTTCAACATGTCTGACACGGTATCTAGTCTCTGTCTCTCTCACCATTGGCTCCCCAGATCAGCTGCTGTCTCTGAAATTCCCGCTCATTAAAGCCCTCTGCTTTATGCTTCCATTCTATCCTTCGTATGCTGTCCGTTTACCGTTTAAATCTCCGTTTACCCTTCTAATCTGGCTACTTTCACTTCTTTGCTTTCTTTACTCTGTCCGTTTATTCGCTCTTTCCTGCTCTCTCTCTCCCTCCTTCCTTCTCAGGGTTTGGTATGTTGCCTTTTCGGTTCGGTCAGTTCATGAAATTAATTTAATTTCACCGACTGAAAAACTGACACGGCCATCTCATTTCCTCAACCGAGACGGAACGGACACCTCAAAACCCGCTCCCTTCTTCACACCTTTTTTACTCTGCTTTTCATCGCTTCTGTATCTGTGGCTCCCGGCTTGGCCATCCCCACCCCCCCACACACACACACACACCCCACACACCCCTCTTCACTTTCGGGTGTTGACCAGTCTCTCGATAAGGGATCGCCTGGTCCTCTGCACCTCCTCAGCCAGTCTCTCTATCTCTGCTTTCAGACGCTCGTTCTGCTCGCTCAGCTCCTGCACCTTCCTCTCGTTCTCCTGCTCCCGCTCTTTCCTGCTCTTCTTGGCCGAGGAGGGTCCGGACAGGGGGGCGGAGCCAGATGAGGGGGAGGAGGCAGGGCCAAACCATTTGTCCCCGCACCTCTTGCGCTTGCCCAGCCTGTAGGGGTGGACAGGGTGTGGGGAGACGGGGGACGGGGGTGGAGAGCAGTGCTGGTTTGGGGACTGGGAGGCGGAGGAGGAGGAGCAGGAGGAAGAGTCGGGGACTGATGGTGGCTCCTCCTCGCTAGGCGCGGGGGAAGGGGGTCGGTGGTGTTGGGGGTACACGCTGCTGGCCTCCACCCCTCCTCCGCCCCCCTCCATCAACCCCACCTCTCCGTCGCTCAGGAGCTCGAAAAACTCGGGAGGCAGCAGGTCGCCTCCCCCTCCTGTCCCCGGCCCCGCCTCTCTCTCCTCCCTGGCAGGGGCGCTCAGGACGGAGACGGGGCCTTGGCCAGGCACCTGAGGGGGGGGCCCCTCCTCCACCACCCGCTGGACCCCCTCACCCCCCCACACCTGTCCGTCCGTCAGCCAGGTGAGCGAGCAGCTCTCCAGAACGTCCAGAAACTCCGGCTCTTTCTGGAGGACGAGAGAAGGGAAATGAGTGTGAGGAGAAATCTGCACAATTCCCGTCGCTACGGACGACACAAGGTAAATCCTCTGAGTCAACTGCTATATGAATAAATAATATTTAACAGTATATTACCTATTATTATTATTATGTTATGATAATAATATTAATATTTATTATGTACATTCATTCAGAAAATGGCTGAGGGAGACCAGTGCCGTTTCCTGCTTAAGGGAAGCAACGATGAGCGTCAGCGTTTTGTTGACAACAAGAATGCATTTATTCAATAAATAACTATTATTCTGAATAACTAAAAAAGGATTTATAGCGCATTCCATTTCTACTACATTACATTAATTGCATATGATTCATGTCATTATTTTTATTCCATGCATAGATTTTTATTACATGCGTAGAAACGTGGCTGGGAAAATACCCATCGCTATACCCATCGAGATAATCGTCAGATTTTGTGAAAAGCGCTACCCATATGAATAAATAAAACGTGTGATTAAGTAAAAAACATGATAGACATTTAAGCAATTACCAAAATGGCTCTACATAATTTTTTTATTTATTTATTTATTTTTTTAAAAAAGACTGGCGGTGTACAAACCTCAGGGCAGGGCGGGGCTCGGACAGGCTTCACCCCTCCGCTCCCATCGGAGCCCAGGATGTCCTGCAGGTCCTCGTACCACGCCTCCAGCTCGGCCCCGCACAGCGCCCCCATGCCGGGGGGGTACGGTGGGGGCAGGTGCAGCCACTCCGCAGTCATCTCACCACACAATCGCAACGCACAGATATGCTTCCACACAGGTACACACTGGACCTGCGCACGCAACGGGGAAAGTGGCGATGTGAACATTGACAAGGCACACCGCAGCGGTCTCAAATATACAGCTCCATCACTGCTCCCCCTACTAACGAGGCCTTGAAATTAATAACGAATGGAAATGACAGAAAATGTGCTTGATCAGTACTTTTTTTTGTAGTTCAAATGTTAATTGTTGCCCATAAACTTCTTTGTTCTTTCCTCCGTGTGAAATGGGGGAAATGGTGGCTCCAAGTGGACACATGCATGTACTGCAGGAATTTTTAAATTAAATTTGACTCTGGACAAAACAATGACGTCATTTCATAGACTTGATTAATAGACATGATTAATAAAAAAAGTAAAGATTTAAACGAAATTGGTTAATAATTTTTGTTAGTGTTATAAGTTATAATAAATTAGTATAAGAACAGATAAAAGATAAAGCGCATTCACCTCCTTAAATCACCTGTTAATCAAGTCTGGCGATGTGTTGTCGGTGATAGTTTGTCCCAACAAATCTTTAAAAGAAGACAAATGAAGGAGTTATAACCAAACAATAACACGTGACAAATGTAAAATACAATGCGTAGTGTCACTGTAAAATCAAATATCACCTTACAGCTTATCAAGTACACCAAAGTGATGATCTATAAAGTGTAGCCTACCAACAACACTGAAACAATCCTATTTAACTAACGCCAGGACTACACCAAACTGAAATTCCCTGGATGTTACAGTGTCACTCCTTAACCTATATGGGTTATTAAATTAATGTAGTTTTACATAAAGATTAGATCTGTTGCATATGTACAATGCACTGCAGACAATGGGTGCTAAATACCCACAAAAGTAGGCTATACACAAGTAGGCTACAGATTATCTTTCCCATCTCAGCTCCAGATTATTAATTTGCTTTTTTGTTTTATTTTTATTAGTATACTTTTTTTGTTGTTGTTGTAATAGGCTACTGTTAGCCTATACGTCGTGTTTACGTTGTTTGGTGTGGGACAGTGAAATTGAGGTCATTGGTTTTCATGTAAACAAGAGAGCGAGAGCGCCCCCTCCCATCAGTCTCGAGTCTCGCCAAAATCATGCCACGCTCTGGACAGGCAGGTGCACATCTATTAAATCGCGAAGGCATGTATACGGTACAGCACGGTGGCTGGCTGGCGATCAATAGCCTACGCAGAGAAAGCTGAACTAATAGGTAGGCTACTCAAATCAAAGAGTTTATATTGAACAAAACAATGTCAAAACCCTATGATGTCAAATTGAAAAACAAAAACGATGCCCACGCGTGAGAAGACGAAAACAGCCATCTGTCTTGAGATCCCCAAGTAATATGATGGATACATCGGCTATAAACAATCGTTGTAGCATTTTTCCCCCAGTAAAACTTAATTGTGAAGTGTCGGGCTAAACGCGTCTTTGTCTCATTTCCCTTTTTAATTTACGTTAGGCTACTTCTAATTACTACTACTACTACTAGCTACTAGGATAGCCTGTAGGAGGTTTTTCATTAATGAGCTCTTGTTGGCTAGCTACCGTAACCCCAAAAGCCCACAGCTAATTCGCTTTTAATTCAGTTGGCAAATAACAGCAGCATATTTGTAACTAAACGAAACGATGAAGTTAGTGTGGGGGAGAATGGTCTGAATTTTGTTTCTTTTCTTTGACAATCGTCCAGTCCGCTTTGATCGTTTGGTTTTGGTTACGTCATGGAATCAAAGTACAGAATACGCGAAACTAATGCCGACAATAAATCAGCGCCAGCGACTTCTGAAACACTGGAAGGGCAATCTCGCCAGCTAAAGTTGTAACATTTTACAAAGATTTCCATAAGAAACAATTAACGATCGGTATCCCTTTGATCAGTTAGAAAGTCATTTCCTGTTATTTGGTTTCAGAACTGGTAGACCGCTATTCCTTTTGCAAATATGATGACCACAAGATAAGCAAGATAAAGGAAAGTTAACAAGCTTGTATAACATGGTAAACTGGCATGTTTCAGCAAACGGCTAGGCTATCTAATTCGCATGTGGTATTATTTATTACAAGCTAGCAACCTACTTATAGACATGTTTTCAATGGCTGTCAAACTCCAAATGCCTAACTTGTCAAAAAGCTCGACTCGTCAGTATATCAACTTAATGTATTTTTTCTAATAGCCATCCATTTGGTTTGCCATAGATATCTCCTTGGAGAGACATTCTCGGAAAAAGTCTATATAAAGACATGTCACATTTAACATGAGAACAGCAACTGTACTCCCAAAAACAGACATGGGAATTTTGCCAAAACATATGTCTCGCAATGCTAGTTTGCTAACGTTACCTATAGTTTGGGTGGCTGTGTGACACCCAGAAAAGACAGCTCTGGTTACTCAATGCCAAATTTAATCTAGATCAGCAGGATTCAATAAACAGACATGTCTAAGAAACAAATGCATTTAGCAAAAGACAATTAAAACATTCCCAAACGGACTAAAACCAACGGTATCGCAGTTACTTACCCTTTTTCTTTTATTATTTCGCTTTCTTGTTTGTCTAGGGGTTGGAGTGTGAATATATTTTTGTTTAGATTGGTGATAGCTCATGTTAACCATTGTTCAGTATAAGTCACTGAATGTGAATTTTTGGAAACTCCCGGTGATCTTTATATATAGTGAAGTCAACCTAACTTGAGGGTGGGAGGGGGACGCTCACAACCTAACAGAGACGGTGGAGTCATAACGCAAGATACCCATCTGTTACGTCCAATCAATGGCACCGTCTACAATTCTTCTGCTTGGTGATATCCAATGTGTGATTCTCTTGAATGGAAGAGGGCGGGTCTATATGTAATGCTAGTTGTCTCCAGATGGGTAGTTTGGGTGTCGTGGAAGATGTGATGCAGTCATAAGATGGCCAGGACGAATTTGGGGCGTATGGGAGTCACATGAAAGGAATGATGCAATCGTTGGCAACCAGTTTCCAGCCGGAGATAAGACTAGCAGAATCAGAACATGTTTTATTTAACAGTCATTCGTTCAACAAAAGTATGCAAGGATATTTGAAACTTTACAATCAATTTCGCTTGCGTTTGCAGTATATACATTGCATTATTATAAAATTCGATGTTTGCATATGTGTTTAACTTGATAAACTTAGAAGTTAGTGGTTTCACTAACTTGTACAATGTGTAGCCTACCTGTACACACGTGTCAGTTAAATATTTTTGTTCTTTTTTTTGTGCAATTGAAAGATAATGTCTTACAGAACCTCAAAATGCTCTAAAAATATATACATCGATAGCCTATTAGCCAATCCTTGTGCCCGGTCGGATAGCGTAACCCACGGGGACGTTTTCTTTGGGCTTTTTTTTTCTTTCTGAAAGTGGTTCGCCGGGCGACGCAAAATAACATTCTGATGCTGGCCAACGAGTGTCGGAAATGTTGGGAGTTTTCTCCTTGTCCAGTCGCACCGTGTGTGTAGGCTACCTCGCGGTTTCTCTCTGCATCGATTTGAACAACTCGGCAGAGACGGACTGTTGAGGTATTCATGTCCAAGAAAAACGTATGCTAGCCTACTGCAGATGTCCGGTCTTTAAAGTCATGCGACTTGATTGTCCTAAAGCCCTGCATTTGTTGTAAAGCTAAATAGGCTACGAGACCCATAGCTGCCGTGATCATCATTTCCCTTTTTCTCAATTGAAAGAAAGAAAATGACGGTATTTAATAGCCTAACATAAAAATAAAAAAATAAACATATTAAGAATGGAGGAAAAATCAACAATGTGACGAGAAACAAGTCTCTATGTAGTTAATAGATGTGTTTTCAAAACTAGCTAATTTTGTGGACTTTTGTGGTCCAGTCTGCCCCGAATTGTGATTGTGCGATTAGCTCTCCCGATTAGCGCATCCAATGTCTTTCTGAAAGCCGCAATGCACCGCGTAACCTGCAAAGATGTGTAAGGCTATTTGGATGGAATATGATGGTGGTACCGTTTTAGACAAGTTGTCCAACAGTCGTGCGGTGCGTTAACTGAAAGTGTTGATGGACGTAGGCTACATGTAGAGTAGATGCTGGCTATAGAAAATAAAACCATACATATGTACAGTGTTACAATTAAAAGGAAAGTTATGAGACGACCTAATAAGGGCTTGCGTCAACTTGGATTGAATAGCCTATCTAAATTCCAATATTGAATTGAGAATTCTGACGACTGGATAACTGTGAACATCACTCTTGTGCCGTTTTAAAAGCACCCTGGATACAAAGTAGTGGCAACATTTTCACTGAAATTATGTGGAGCCGAAGCGCAGTTTATAGCCTAGCAACAGTGCAAGAGGGATGCACGCAAGGATAGCGAATAGAAACCGAATGCACTGTCTCCAGGACCTTGGCTAGCGCGCGAGAAGAGACGCTATTAACACGTCACGGTTTGAGTGGCTGTTGCCGAGTAGGCTAATAGAGCTTGTAGGCTCGGCTGTATTCCCAAACGAATTCAATGTGTTTATCCTTCCTCATCCACTATTTCCCTAAAGGTGTCTTTCTTTTTTAACGCCGACACCTGTTAGTGACTCCCTTGTCACAGTTGCTAAAATTGTCACGGTCGTGGGACTCATAACGCTTGGAAACTATACATAGCATAGTCTAGATTTGGGAAATGTATAATAAATGGAACCACACCAATATCAACTCCCCCTGTATTTAAAAAATGTTTTATCGTTTTTGTTTCACAATCTTTTACTGATGATCCTTGACTCTTGGTTGGCAAACCTACTTTTTAAAGTAGCCTACACCGATGGCTAAAATTTGTCATCTGAGTGTGCGAAATTACTCTCTCTCTCGCTCACCATCAGTACGCTACATGCCACCTCAAAATATAGAGTATAAAGTTATTTTTTACTCTCTTTGACTGTGATGTTAGCAATATTAAAATATACTTCTAATAAAATAAACCTTTCTCAGAAGCGTATGGAGAAGATCTGCATTGTTTGCAGTGTTATTCAGGAATGAAAATGTTTTTTTTCTGTGCGTATATTTGAAGACAAAATTGTTGATGTCTATATGAAACTGAAATGGTTACTCTGCAGGGAACTCCCCACACAGCTAATTTGCATGGCTAGAAATGTTTGCATGTGCAAGCCCAATGAAACAACCAGCACTTGACTAGCATTCAAGCATGTGTGGTCTCTGTCTATATCCCGATTGCTTTAGGGAGAAATGTATGCGTGATAACTGTTTTTCCATCAGGTCAATTATGCCTTTTTTTTTCAAGTGGAATGAGTCTATTTGACAGTGAATTGAGAGACTAGCTACTTCAGTGTGTGTTTGGGAAATAAAATAGTCCAAAAGTCTCTATTGGAATTTGGGGTGTATTGGAAGGCACATGTATCGTGAGGTAAACCACTTTCACTCACTAATGAAAGATGCTGATCTTTTAGAAGTGCTTTTATAGCATTATTATGTGGACGCATTTCTACAGCCAAGCTGTGTACTGAATGTGTGGAAATGTGTGTGCACTGCATGAGGTTTGCTTGCAGGGCAAAGACCCAGTCATTTCTCTCACACATGAACACCTGGGGTGCTGGTAATTCAAAAATAATTTTGAATATGCTTTGAAAAAAACTGTCATCTTGAAAATAATTAAATACATATATCAGAAAGCACCTGTTATTAATTATATTCATAGTCTTTGAATTTCCTTTCTAAAAAAGTAATTTATATTATTATAACGTTTGTGAATTGCTGCAATACAGTGGATAACTATAAACTGATTTATTTGCAAGCAGCAGCTTAATTATTCTCCTGGTTTCAAAGAAAGAGTTTAAAAAAAAAAAAAAAGGTTATAAACTTTCCCATGTGAAGATTTCAACTCTTTATTTTGAATCCTGTCATTATGGCATGATATATTAAATGTTGGGGATAATTGACATTTCAAAATATATATATTTGAATATATTAATATTTAATAACCTTGATCTCGGTAGAAAAGAAACATTGATCTTACTCCAGAAAAAAAAAAAAATCTCACCAAATTTTCATATAGTTAGATTTGTTTAAAATAATTTCAACTATTTTTTTTTTTTGTGTGGTCAATATTTGAACATTAAAACAAACATTTGCTTTAGTTGAGCATATTTACTTGAATTCAACTATTTAGAAGAGTTAGTCTCCACAAATATCTTACACAAATATTTTGGCCTCGTTCTAAGATCTTCAGCCAAGAAAATGAATCGTACTCGGGCTAGTCATAGAGAACGTGTCGCTTTCTGTAGCAGACCTTCACAAGCTCGTTCACACTCCGCGATACATTTAGAGTTACATTCTGGTGGTCGTGGGAATTAGAATAGGCTAATCATGACATTTATTTCGAGCCTACTGGTGATAGAGAAAATGAAGCAGGAGCGAACTATGTTGCTGTTGTACGTTATGTTTTAAACGTATGCAAAGACAAATGTTGAATTAACTGATTACATGTAAGCTAACATATGTATATATAAAATCATAATTTATTATTTAAAAAATGCCAAAATCATCAATTTGGTAAACGTGAAACTAAAATGTATTTAAAGCACCGCTTTTCGTTGTAACTTACTTCGCAATACGGCTAAAATTCCGTTACAGCAGAGCCAGGCAGCCACTGTCTATTATGTAGCCTATCCTATTTTCTGCCGTACAATAGCATTTTCTCATTGACGAATTGCTGTCAGAAATGTTAAGGGCGTAGCAGTGTGTGGCTCGCTGTCAGCATGTGAACTTAACACATTGTTCGTCCGAGTCCTTATGAAACTGATCAACTCTTCAGATGGCAGCACACAGCTTTATAGTGTTCCTACGTTTATAATGAAAACCAGTCCCCCATGGTGATTGCATTGGTAAAAGCTAATGTGTTGGTAATAATCAAATGGGAGCTTTAGGCTTACATGTCTTAAATAATTATATATATTATAATATTCACATCGTGGCAAGTGCTACAGGCAGATTTAGCAACTGATTTTATCCGGATTTTAGTTTCGAAGCTGAAGGGTTCATAAAAGACAACGTATCTTCGGCCACATGAACGTGTCAGGTTGGTCTGGGTTTACACTCTACAACAGAATAAAATCGCCCTGGTGTCAATATGGTTTCGCCCGTGAACATCGCTCATCATTGAGGTGTGTCCGGCCTCCACATCACGCTCAGGGTGAAAACTGAAAGGGGAAACTGCCCCTACAAAATGTAATGATTTGCAAATATTTACTGGAATACCAGTGTCATTTCTGTGAATGAAACTGGTAAAATAACGGCCTCAATTTACTCACAAATGGCAATATTGCACGCCCACGTACAAGCTTATGTTTTATGTGCAGCGTTTTCCTTTTTTTCAAACACCCCCTTTCATCGAGCTGGTGCATTATGGGTATGGAATTCCCAGGGCTGTCCCTCCGCAAGTGCGCATGCTCGGGAGGAAACTCCATGATTTTTTTTGGCACGGAATCTAAAGGAAAAAATAGGAACTTGGAAACGGGGATTCGCTAAAAGGTGCATCGGAGGGTCCAAATACAAACAGAACATAGACCCCCACTGCCGAATCGAGTCCAGGGCGACGGGCAGGCGGTTGAACGAAAAGATCGGACCTCCTGCGGTCGACTGGGACCTTCTCGAATTTAAAGTCATTTGCGACAATGCAACGGTCGCAATAAAACCCTGCGTTATTGCTCTTTGTTTTTTAACGGGACGGGCAGACGGGCCAGCTAAAGAGGGAAAGGGACTTGGGAAAAAACGCCTAACAACAACGACAACAGTAGCAACAACACAAGTCCGTCAACTAGCTCGCGAGCGAGTCAAGTCTTCCTCCGTTTGCAGTAGAGAGAAGAAGCAGGAAACTTCGCAAACAGAGGTACGTTGCAGCCCCCTAGTTAGCCAGCTAGCGTTAGCTAGCGTGTGCAGCTTAACTGGCAGGCTAGCTCGCTTAGCTCGCTGCGTTTGGACACAATTTCGAGATCGGCGTTGGCTACTTATGGTCGGCGCAGGACAATGTGACCCGTTTCCGCGATCTGGCGGAGCAATGGTGGATTTGTTTACACTTGGAGCGAGTCACGGTTTTTGGGAAAAGTGGTGCCTGGCTGGCTGGTGCGCTGTTTTAGCAAGCTTGCTAAGTGGCTAGCTGGCTAGCTGTCCGTCTCAAATCCGCAGCTGCTCACCGGCTTGTTCTCAAAGCAGTGAGCCTTAGTTGGCATTGACCAAACACAACACGCTGTACGTATATTAGCATAATTCCCCACTAGCCATTAGCTTAGCAAGTCTTTTATTTATGCTTTTTCAGAAGTACTCGCACATCCATGTGTAATTTGCATTTGTCTTCATCGTAATCGATGTGTCAATGGAGCTGTCTAGCTATGGGTTCAGTTTTGCTAGTTGTTGCAGCTTTAAATGAGAAAACGGCACCGCAGTTCCACATTATATAACATGAGAACATCTGACACCTCTAACGCAAAATTGTGTTCTACTTCAAGGTAAGTGCACATACAGAAAAGCCATCTTGTTCTTGTATTCTGCCCATATATTCTTAACAGAAATGACAAGAAATTTTAGATACAAGGTTTGAATCTTAACCCATAGTTTTTTGTTCAGTCCAGAGTAGATTAATGAACATTTAGTTTAAGTCCTTAGATTAAACAACAACAAAAAAAGTTATTTTTGGTACTATTCTATGCTTTTTAAGAAGTCTGCAACCATGTCATATTCTGATCATAGCTCGTCTTAGTGGATGTTGCATCAAAATAACACTTCAAAGCATAAGTCTGTATTATTACAAACGTATACTAAGTAACCCCATGATAATGTATCAATTCTTGGATATGTTTTCACTTGTCAGCTATGTCTTGGATGCACATGATTGATATGTGTTACCTTAACCCTGATAGATTTGGGTTGTACTTGTCAGGAAATTGCACAAAATGGATGAGGCATTTTTTTCCTCCAAAGTCTGGAGTGGATTAATACTCAAAGGCTCGTAACGATAAAAGTCACTGTTTTATTTCTTTCACCTGTCGAGCTGTTTCAGTTCACCTTCAAGCTGTTCCAGTTTACTCTGAGACTCTTGGTATGTTTATATACATTTCAGCCATCCCTCATGCATTATCTTTCTGTCTGTTTTGCTCTCTCGCTTTTATTTTTGAGCTGTTCTGCTGTATTTCAGTGCCTGCGGACCTCGCCTGCACTCTCAGCTCTTGTGGGAGGTCTTCATATTTCCCCCTCTTTCTTAGTGTATGCAAACTTTGTCTGTTTTCTGTTCTTGTGTGTTGCCACTCTTTCTGAGTTTGTGAACTTTGTGTGGCTTTTCTGTTACTTTCCACCAGAACTTCGACACCATTAGGTGATTTTCACTGGGTTAAAAAAAATAAAAAATAAAAATATATATTTGTGTTTCCCTGACAGCGAATGGCCTTTCCCCACATCACATCTAGCTATCTCCATGTTGTTTTCTCGTTACTACCTGGTCGCTCAACTTGGTTTAAATCCAATCACTTGCCAGTTCTCATCTCATAAATGGCTGGAGCCACTTGTATTTGCCTTCTCTCCTTTTGACAGCTGTCAAAATATTTTGATGTGTGTGTGTGTGTGTACATGAATGCCCTGTCACGGGCGAACTTTGGTTTTAAAGCGGCGTCGATTAGTCTGGGCTTTCTCTGGCTCTCCGCTCTTCTCAGCACATGGAGTTTTATGTGCTTTCCTGGCCACTTTATCTCATAGTTATTCTCTCTCTCTCTCCACTTTCACTGTTTTTCTTTCTTTGATTTTCTTTTTTTCTTTCTTTTCTGCACCTCTTTCTCTCTCTCACTCACTCTCAGACACACACACACACACACACACACTCTCCACCTCTCTTTCCCTCTCTGTTCTCCTCTCTCTCTCTCTTTCCCTCACTCACTCTCTTTTTCTCACTTACACACACACACTCTCTTCTTCTCTCTCTCTCTTTCTCTCACTTACACACACACACACACACTCTTTCCCTCACTCGCTCTCTCTTTCTCACTTACACACACACACACACACACACACACACACTGTCCTGTTGGTTGTAGCAGTCACATCTGGGGAAGGGGCTCCTGTCAGGACTTGAGACAGGAAATGCGGTGACAGATTTCACACCTCTGGGTCGCTCCTGTTCCTCTGCCCCGTTCACGCTGCCCTTTCTCAAAGCCAAGACGGGCCCCTGTCATCTCCGAGGCGCTGCTTTGCGCTGTTCTTCGTTTTCTTTTGAAAGCCATTAAAACGCAGCTGTCAGCCCGTTCCACGCGGCGCTGCTTCTCCGCGCAGTTCCCACACGGATGAAGGGAAGCGAGACGCCCCTCCGAAGGGCTTCCCCACCTCTGTTCTTCACGCGTTTGCGTCTCAGTCTGGGCTTAAACTGCTTCATCCCAGGGGCCATTCAGGCTGGCCTTAAACTGCTTCATCCCAGGGGCCTTTCAGGCTGGGCTTAAACTGCTTCTTCCCAGGGGCCATTCAGGCTGGGCTTAAACTGCTTCATCCCAGGGGCCATTCAGGCTGGGCTTAAACTGCTTCTTCCCAGGGGCCATTCAGGCTGGGCTTAAACTGCTTCATCCCAGGGGCCATTCAGGCTGGGCTTAAACTGCTTCATCCCAGGGGCCATTCAGGCTGGGCTTAAACTGCTTCATCCCAGGGGCCATTCAGGCTGGGCTTAAACTGCTTCATCCCAGGGGCCATTCAGGCTGGGCTTAAACTGCTTCATCCCAGGGGCCAGGTAATTTTATATATTTATCTGTAGAATTGAGCACGCGGGCCAAACATCTTCCACAAACCATTTTTTAAACTATGTATGAATGAGATGCATGGGAACACATGTGATGCCTTCTGAAAATATTACAACAATTCATGACCCTCTACGGATGCTGATCTTTACATTTTTGACAATATTTTTTGATTGTGTGTGTGTGTGTGTGTGTGTGTGTGTGTGTGTGTGTGTGTGTGTGTGTGAGAGTGTGAGAGTGTGAGAGAGTGAGAGAGAGAGAGAGAGAGAGAGAGAGAGAGAGAGAGAGAGAGAGAGAGAGAGAGAGAGAGAGAGAGAGAGAGAGAGAGAGAAGCTGCATTACCTGCCCAGGGTGAGCCAATGAGTAGCTGTGCTGTACTACATGCCTTATTTAAAAAGGCGGTAGTTGAAGGCGGAGGATGTGTTCTGTTTTATGTGTATGTATGGAATCACACGGAGATGCAGACTGTTACAGGACCTTGTTCGTGCAGTCACATTTCCGGTACTTCTCTCTGTTTCAGCCCGAAAAGCACGCAGGGGCGTCCCCAGGGCCCCCCGCACGGAGCAGGAACGATCCGAAAGAGGGGTGGAGAGGGATAACGGAGACCGCCAACCCGCTTTGAGTCCCGACGTGCCCTTCCGTCTGGAAACCATGTGTTCTGAAGGGTGGATTCCATGGGTGATGCTGGCCAGGGCTTTATAAAGATGAAAAGGTAAAAGGCAGCTCCAGGCATCTTCCTCTCTTCCTTTTCACTTTAACAGCGATACACTCATACCTGCCAACTCTGCTGTTTTCCCCCGGTTTCTACCGTATTTTAAAGCTGTCTACCAGCGTACTCGCGTTTTGTTGTTTCTCCCGGGAAACTCATGTAATTTCCCCAGTTTATTATGAAAATTCATCGTGAATTCATCATGAACGGATCAATCGGTCTTGTCTGTTTGACGCGAGCGAAGTTGCCAGATTTTTTTTAAACATAATACATAAAAACACAATACGCCATTTGTTTCAACACAACCTAGCTCACTTCAAGGGGAAAAGAAAAAAGATGTGGTGGTGGTGTACGTGTGCCTGCTGCCGCCACCTTATTTCCTACTTAACTTTGTCTTAGCTCTTTGGTTTTCCTTTTAGTAACCTGTTGTTGCCACAGCAAAACACACAAAAACTCATCTCCCGTATTTTAAAACCTAAATGTTTTCACTCCTTTAGCTGATTAAATTACGGGCAATTATCAGAGCGACTTGGACAACTCTTGCGTTTTTACATAGTATCCATTTATACAGCTGGATATATACTGAAGTGGTTCAGTTTAGGTACCTTGCACAGTCCTACCTGGGAATCGAACCTGCAACCTTGAGGTTACAAGCCCAGTTCCCTATCCACTATCCCACACCGCCGCATTATAATTAATCGAATGTCTCTCCGGAATCCGTGTACTATGTACTTAAAGAACAACTTACTGGATAAGATTGAGGATCCCTGGTTCATAATAACCAAAGTGGCAGTGTGCTTGTTGGCTGTTGTCTTCTCGTCTTAATTATGGTGTCATCCATGGCCCCGAATCAGTTCCCCTTTGATTCGGTCAATTCAGGAAAATGAACTGAAATAAATTTCAGGAATTTAAAAATGCCTGTAAGATTCTGTGATGATTTTTTTTTCCCCCACAATGAATGAATTGAGTTTCAGTTCATTTTCCTGAATTGAATTGGAATTGACCCTGATAGTGGAATGGTGAACCAACAACCCTTATCTCTCTGCTGTCTCACGGCTCGGCTTGGAAGGTGCTGGAAGCCTGAGGCCAGAAAATGACCGGAGGTAGCGAGAGGGTTGCTGGAGACAGAGATGGCCCCAACACGACGGCACAGGTTCCTATTGGCTGGCGGAGGACAGTGGAGAGCGGAGCAGTTGCGTACATCAGGTAAGCAGATGTTACTCTGATCCCCGACGCTATTCCACCACCAGGCCGTTGGTCAAATGATACCTAAAACCCTCCTAGTCACTCCAGACCCCCAGTCAGATGTTTTATTTAAAACCCTTCGAGGGCTGGTTCAGATCGAAAAGTCTTCGGCCGGCAAGACGTCTTGTTCACTGTGAACCTCCGAGGTTTTGAACGTCTGCCAACAGCTGCTGAAATCCCGAGATTAAACATGTCAAATCTCAGAGTTCAGTCCGGAGTTGAAGACGTGACCAATCTGCTCTACCGGCCTGGAACTCGTTTTTATGGAAACCTTTCATTTGTTACCTGTCGTTTTGATGTGGCCTGTGTTTCTTCGCTTGGTAGCCTTATAAGATTTTTTATGAAAACTGGCCGTTATGGTCTTATCTGCTGTTGAAGTTTGGATTTGAACTTGGTTATAGGACTGACAATTTAAAAATAAATATCTATTTTTACCAATACTCAAACAGAATTATTTAATATCAATGTGCCTTTTGGATAGTAATGTGCTTTGTTGAGAACTCTCATGGATCTGTACCAGTGTTTTCAAGGTCTGGCCATCACATAATTTTATAATTTTCCGTAATTTTCCCCTTAACTAGCGGGCCGGAAGTGGTTTCGTTTATTTGCATTCATTGAGTTTTTTTATGGTGGAATTTTTAAATAATCCGGTCAAACAATATACCGTTTGAAAGTGTTAAAACTCATTATTCTCTCACTATAAACTATACGGATGCACCCATATGACAATCTCTTACGGCTGATACCGGTCTCCGATAATTTAGGTGACTCATCGGCCGATATCGGTACCGATATTTTGGTAGTTCTGAGAGAACAAGAGACATACAGTGACATTGCGGATCCACAAGAAAATATTAAATATCAAAAACTTACTTTCACTTCGAGAAGCCTTGGAGAAGAATCAATCAGAATCAGAATCAGAATCTCTATCCCGCCTCATAGACACTTTACTTTACACTTACCTACTTCCCACTGTACTTTTTGTTTATTTATATTTTTATCTTTACTTATATTTTTATATTTTACTTATATTTTTATTTTATTTTATTTTATTTTTATTGCACTACTACTTGCACTACTACTTGCACTACTTGTTTTTGTGTTTTGTTTTATGTTTTATGTTTTATATTATTTTATTTTATGTTTTATGTTGGTTTATGTACGCACCAATAAACCACAGTAAATTCCTTGTATGTAAATACTTGGCGAATAAAGGGATTCTGATTCTGATTCTGAAGAATCAATCAACGTAAAAAAGCCGGCATGTCTCTGGTCCGGCATGTCTCTGGTCCAACATGTCTCTGGTTCGGCCCGTCTCTGGTCCGGCACGTCTCTGGTCCGGCACGTCTCTGGTCCGGCACGTCTCTGGTCCACTCCACTTATTGTTATGCTCTCGCTCAGATCTCCCAGACAGAGGCTACCAAGTGCAAAAGATTGATTTCTAACAACGGTTTCTTATTTTGTAACACGACACGAAACAGGCTCAATCAAAACGACAACCACGTACGTTCTATGTGTTCCAAGGAAATCTACAAACGACACAAATAATGGTAAAGTTGGTATCCTTATCCTGGCAAAAAATGTTATTTTTCACTAGAAAAAAACTACTTCCACTGTGAGCTTCTGTTACTTTGTTTCAGTAATTCTGACACTTGGAAAACAAACTCCCAAAGAATACCTTACCGAAGACCCTCGGATCATGCCTGTAGTCAAAGGGGTTTAAGACCAGTAAACGCTTTTAACCTTGTGTTCCAAAAGGTGGTGCTAGAGAAGGGGCTACCAGGATAGATCAGCCGGAAACTCGGTTCTCATTTGTCGTGACAACCCCGGGGTTGCAAGAGATTTCACAGCCAATCAGCTGTAGGGGGAATGATTTGGTGGCTGGAGAATACCCTGAGTAAATGGGTATTCTCGTAGCATACTTGCTCATCACATTTTAATAAAGGTTTAGTCTGTCCCTTACTGTCTGTATACCATCCGGTCTGTCCCTTACTGTCTGTATATCATCCGGTCTGTCCCTTACTGTCTGTATATCATCCGGTCTGTCCCTTACTGTCTGTATATCATCCGGTCTGTCCCTTACTGTCTGTATATCATCCGGTCTGTCCCTTACTGTCTGTATATCATCCGGTCTGTCCCTTACTGTCTGTATATCATCCGGTCTGTCCCTTACTGTCTGTATACCATCCAGTCTGTCCCTTACTGTCTGTATATCATCCAGTCTGTCCCTTACTGTCTGTATACCATCCGGTCTGTCCCTTACTGTCTGTATATCATCCGATCTGTCCCTTACTGTCTGTATACCATCCGGTCTGTCCCTTACTGTCTGTATACCATCCGGTCTGTCCCTTACTGTCTGTATACCATCCGGTCTGTCCCTTACTGTCTGTATATCATCCGATCTGTCCCTTACTGTCTGTATACCATCCGATCTGTCCCTTACTGTCTGTATATCATCCGGTCTGTCCCTTACTGTCTGTATATCATCCGGTCTGTCCCTTACTTTTTTTTTTTTTAAATTTGTTTCTGATCTGTCCCCGGTCTGTCCCAATTTAGTCCATCCGGTCTGTCCCCTACTGTCTGTATATCATCCGTCTGTCACTATCTGTCCATTAGGGGCTGTCCCTTACTGTCTGTATAGTCATCCGGTCTGTCCCTTACTGTCTATATCATCCGGTCTGTCCCCTTACTGTCTGTATACCATCCGGAAGCGACTGCCAATTGTCCCTTCCACTGTCTATACCATCCGGTCTGTCCCTTACTGTCTGTACCGGGTAACCCCGATCCGGTCTGTCCAACTGCGCTGTCTGTATATCATCCGGTCTGTCCCTTACTGTCTGTATATCATCTGGCGGTCTGTCCCTTACTGTCTGTATATCATCCGGTCTGTCCCTTACTGTCTGTATAACCCTAACCCTAATCCTTCCCCTCTGCCTTTTCTCCTCTTTCTCTTTACTCTGTTTCTTTCTCCCTTGCACTCATTTTATGTTTTTCTGTCTCTCCCTCCTTCTCTCTCTCTCTCTCTCTCTCTCTCTCTCTCTCTCTCTCTCTCTCACACACAGTCCCAGTGGTACCATCTTGTCCTCAGTGGAGGAGGTGGGATCGTATCTGTTGACTGACGGAACCTGTAAGTGTGGGCTGGAGTGTCCACTGGTTGTGCACAAGGTGAGTGGCCCCGCCCGCTGACTAAAATCTATGAGAATTTCATTGTGTGATATTTAAGAATACCAACATGTATAACTGTCGTTTATACCATAGCAGTTTGTGTTTTTGAACTCGCTTACTCTGCTTTGGCAACAAACTTGTATTTGTCATGCAAATACAGCTCCATTCATATTTGAATGCAGCTTTTTAAAAGGGTTCTATTGATAGGTGCCTGGAGAAATGCTATCCTGCTGTACATAATCGGCTTCCTACAGCTTCCAGCTTTGTGAACTGATGTGATTTTTTTAGCCGTAAACTAGCTTTAAAACTCAGTGTAGCATAGTGTCAATTTTTACAACCAGCACTAACTTTGTGTCATATTAATAATGAACAATAAACCGTATGTATAGAGTATCTTCCATACAAAGGAACAAACTTAACTATAAACTAGGGGTCGGACATTTTACAATTCTCTAAACGATGCTGATTTGTCCTTGTGGTTACTTGAATACTCAAGTTACACATTGCTTTAAAAGGAAATATATTTATTAATCATGGAAAACTTTACATTAGATTCCAGTGCTTTTAAATGAAAATCTTATTCAAAAACAGTTTAATTTTAGGCCAAGAAAATAAGAAAACCATATCAAACGTTTGATTGTATGTTTTATCTTGTCTTTTTCTTATAACAGTCATACTTAATGAAACTCCCATTTTCCATTTTAATTTATGTGTTTGGTGACGTCACCTTTTGTTAAAAACAGTTTTTTGACTGACCTTTGTTTTGTTGTTAAATGGGTCTCCAAACAGTTATTGCTGTTTTCTAGGGAATCATGGGATACATAGAAACACTAAATCAACATACAAAATGCAATCCGTTGTCACATTCGTACAAAATACACAACATTTCATCTAATGAATGAAGCGCTAATGAATTAAAGGGGTACCGTCGAACGTGAGGGCACCTTGTGTCCCCCTCTCCCTGATTTGTGGCCCCCTTTCCCAGGTGTTTAACTTTGACCCGGGGGCGGTGTCGCTCCAGAGGAGTCAGCTGCCGGGGAAGGCAGAGGAGGACATGACCAAGCTGTGTAACCACCGGCGGAAAGTGGTTGCCATGGCAGCGCTGTGCCGTAGCATGCAGGCCTCACAGCTCCCGCTCGCTGCCCATGGAACAGGTATACCGCCGCCGTCGAGGGGCTTCAGGGGCCTACGAGCGATCTGCTCAGGACCTCGCCTCCTGTTCATCCCTCTTCATTTTGACTGTGAAAGAGTCGAGTAAACTTTTGTGTGATTTAGACCTCTCTCTCTCCCTTCTTTTTTATTTCCCTCTTTCTCTCTCCTTCTTTCCATCATTCTGTCTTTCCCTATCTTTCTTCTCTTCTCTCTCATTCTTGTTCTCTCTCTATCTCTCTGTACTGTAGGGGGTCCGTTCTGCACCGTGGAGAGCAGGGACCTCAGAATGGGCCCCCTGGGGGCCCGGGAGGACGGAGGCTGGGGCTCTTACTCCCCCCGTCCCCGTCCCTCCACCCAGCCCAAACTCAGCCCCACCCCTCCCCACCCGCCCCTGTCCTTCTCCGGCCCCACCCCTCCTCACCTCCCGCTCTCCTTCCCCTTCAACGGCTCTCTACCCCTGTCTCGCCCCAACTCCAACTCCAGCTCCCGCCTGTCGCCCAGGAAACCGCCCCCCCCTTCTCCCAGCCGCTCCCCCTTCTCCTGCTACGGGCCGCCCCAGAGGTACCCCCGCCCGCCCACCCCCCAGAACCTGCTGCAAAACCCCAGGCCGCCCCGCACCCCGGAGCCCCCCGGATCCCCCCGCCTTGGGCTCCACATCCACGCCTACTCCCTGGACCCATCGCTCTCCTCCCCGCCCTCCTCCTCCTCCTCTCCCGGGGGCGTGGGCTTTGGGCGGGCGGGGCTGAACCACCAGCAGGTCGGCTCCCCACCCCCTTTCTCCAGTAGCCCCTCCCCCTCCGGGAGCCAGGACTGCCCCTCTCCACGCCAGCGCTCTCGCCACTCTTCGGCCTCCTCTTCCTCTCTTTCTGAGCAGGGGGCAGGCATGGCCTTAGCTGCTTACCCCCCCGGGGGCACCAAGCCCCCCTGCCCCTCCCACTCCCCAAAGCCCCTCCCTCCCCTCAGCCCAAAAAGCCGGCTGGAAGGCATGCTGCAGCAGTACAAGGACTCCGGGAACGGCGGCCCGCCCGCCAGCCCCCTCCCACACCCTCAGCACGCCGCAGCTCAGAGCAACCAAAGCAACTTCCAGCTGCCCCAGAACCACCTCGTACCTCTGCCTCTGCAGCCGCCGCCTTTCCCCTCCGACAGGAAGAACGCCCAGGCCACTAATGCTAACGCTAACGCTAACGCCGGCTTCCTGGGACAGCTCCTAAGCCAGCAGAAGCAGCAGCATGCCTCCTCCTTCCCGGCCAGCAGCCTCCTGTCAGCGGCCGCCAAGGCGCAGCTGGCCAGCCGGAAGAACCAGAGCCCGAGCCGCGGCGCTAACGCCCACGCGCCGGGCGTCGCTAAGGAGGCTCAGCAGTCCAAGGTATTGATCAGCACTTTGCACAGTAGCGCTAGGAGCACGACTCCCACCACTCACGCCCTCCTGATCCCCCACTCCTCCTCCTCCTGCACCTCCTCCCCACGTGCACCGCGACCCATCCTGGACAAGGCCGCCGCCCATCGCAAGCGACACCGCCGCTCCCCGACGGTGCTCAGCATGCTGAAGGAGTCACAGCTCAACAGCCTCAGAGTGGCGGCCGGGGAGCCTTCCGCCTCCTCCTCTACCTCGGTTCTGTTACACCCTCACCCAGAGAACCACCTCCAGCCTAACCTCGCCCCCAGCCTGCCCTCCAAGCAGCCTGCCGACGCCCAGGACAGCAAGAGGGCCTCAGCCCAGCCACTCTCCGCCCTCCTCCACCTACTCAGCGTTCAGAGCGCCCAGGCCTCCGCTTCTGCTCAGGCTGACCCCGCCTCTTCCTCTCCAGGCCCCTCCCTAACCCTGCCTGCTCATTACCAAGCCACGCCCACCTCGCTAGCTTCCCACCAGCAGCCCCAAAGCTTTGCCGCTGCCCCAGAGCGCCCCGCCCACCCGCCCTCCCCACAGGCGTTCCCTCCCGTGGTGGCCGTGGCCGAGGAGATGACGGACGCCGGGCCCAAGCTGGGCCAGAACCCTGCCCCCAGCCCCGGACCGGGCCCCGTCCTGGCTCTGGGCCAGTCGCCCGGGTCACAGGACATGGGCGGTCAGATCCTCAGCCTGCTGGGCCAGCTGTCCTCCTGCCCGACCTCCGGGCTGCTGGAGGAGAGGGGTGCAGAGGAGCCCAGCGGGGTGCCGCTCCACGGCCACAACGTCGCCGCAGGTGAGTGTGTAGCCTTCGCCCAAACCTGGGGCGAGTTCCGCTCGCAACACGCTGCACTCGTTAACAAATCGAAACAGTGCTGTTTCTCAACCGGTACATTTACATGCACACTAATACTCCAATCTTACCCCGATTATGGCAAAATGGTCATGTAGACACCTTTATCTGATTATGTGAGGTCATCATTAAATTAATGCATTTCACTGGTGAACATATACTGTTATGAGCTTGTGTTTGGACTAGCTAACTGGCGAGGACATTAAAAAACTAAAATTATCTGGAAAATGGCAAAATTTAGATATCGGTAAAGCTCGCCATAATAATAATGGCTACAATAATATAAATCAAGCACTAGCAATTAGCAATAAAATAACTAGCTATAATAATAACTGCTAGCTATAATAATAATACAATAATAATATAATAATAATACTATCATGTAAACGCAGCTTTTGGAGTAATCACATGACTTATATCCATGTGAATGCGATAAGTTAAATACTGACATAAATTGATAGCTTCCAATAATCGGATATTGCTCTGTATGTAGACTTACCCAATGTCTGGGTGCAAAGCGCCATGATGGTGGCTGTAGATTTTGTTAAACGTGTCACTTATTTCTTATGGTCACGCCCCTGACACGCCCACCAAACGGGGTGCAAACACGTCTCGGAGACGGCTGCGTAATGTTGCCGGCCATTGAGACTGAGCGTCGCTTTCAAGGCTAGCTGAAGCTAAACGTTTTGGATCTTGAACCCAGCCCATTTCTAACTTGAAAGCACCCACTCTAGACTAAACTGAACAGTTTTAATCTACCACAGGGAGTACAGGAATTATTTGGGGGAATGTGAGTGAAAATCTCTTTTAATTTCGCATGTTGAAAAGGCTGAGACCAATTCACCGAGCCCAGAATGCCATCCGCTGCTTTGAGTCTTAAATCCTGTGTAACATTACCCACGGGACCCGTGGGAGTCGCATTAAAAGGACGCAGAAAACACACAGTCAAGGAAAGTGATAATGGCAACCATTTTGAAACCCGTTAAAAATTTAACGACCCCGAAGAATTACGCTGTTGTGACAAGCTGTCAGTCATGGGGAGGCCTTTGTGTCCGTGCAGCCGGACTCTTGGTGTGTGGTCTGTCGCCGTGTCCAGAGGTTATCGTTTGACCGGTGTCCCGTTTCCAAGCTGTCTCGGATGGTGCTCCTCTGTAGCGCTCAGGTAATGACGTTGAGAAGAGGAATAGACTAAACTCGTGTCTCCTCAGAAAAGCTTTGACAAAGCTCATCCGTTTATCTTAGAGGAGCCTCTCCAGGCCCAGGAGATAGTATGACATCATAGTATGACATCACCACATAACCCACAGCCTGTAAAAAAGCCAACTAACATGGTGACTCATCACGAAGAAGATCTGTCCCAATATCAGAGAATTCTTGTGTTCTACGAAATGATGTTAATGTGTGATATTTCATTTTTTGACATTGGATCTGACAGGTCTCTCTGATTGCTTCCGTTACTCAGTAGTTTTTGAACGATGCTGATATTTGATAGATATCAATAGGCGGTATTTGACTGGTATTGTTATCTGATGACCATATCTGTTTTTACAAAATTTTGACCCGTTGAGGTCCGTTGCAGTGGGTATGTACAAAACTAGTGAGTTCTCAGCGAAACTACCTGGGTGGATAGATAGCACTCCGGGTATGTATAAACATATCAACATTTTATTTTTGAGTGAACTGCCCCTATAATAGGCGTCTGCTATAACTTATCTTCTAAAATACATCCGTGTTTTAGAGTCAGCCGACACAGAAATGCTTCTATGGTATGTAACTATGGTGACAACGGAGATCACTTCCTGAAATCGCCTGTGTCCCTTCTAGACGCGACCTCACCTATTTCAGGCACTAAACGGTTAAAGGTCATTAAAATTTCCGCTCGTTTTCCATGCAGTGAAACGGTTTTAAATGTCGATTGTGGGCCCCATGAACAATTAAAATAATATATGAGTACTCTGACTCATCCCCAGTGCGAGTGTGTGCGTGTGTTTGTGTATGTGTGCGAACAGGCAAAGAATTTGTAAACAGTTGATTGTGGTATACTACACTTTTGGTGGGCTTCGATATTGCTGTGATCATCTCTTTTGCCCATTTTTGTGGAGATGTTTGACATGGACAGTGGGATTGCACTAATATAGGTTGCAGTGGTCTCACAGTGCGCATAGTGGCCTGGGTTCTAGGAAGATTCCCAGTCCGATCCTGGCTGTTTCTGTCATCGCTTCAGCACTATGACACTATAGTGTGCAGCTCACAGCTCCAGAACCACCAGGCCTGAGACTGTAGTTCTCAGTTGAACAGGGCTCCAGACTGTAGTTCTCAGTTGAACAGGGCTCCAGACTGTAGTTCTCAGTTGAACAGGGCTCCAGACTGTAGTTCTCAGTTGAACAGGGCTCCAGACTGTAGTTCTCAGTTGAACAGGGCTCCAGACTGTAGTTCTCAGTTGAACAGGGCTCCAGACTGTAGTTCTCAGTTGAACAGGGCTCCAGACTGTAGTTCTCATTTGAACAGGGCTCCAGACTGTAGTTCTCAGTTGAACAGGGCTCCAGACTGTAGTTCTCAGTTGAACAGGCACAGACTGTAGTTCTCAGTTGAACAGGCACAGACTGTAGTTCTCAGTTGGACAGGCACAGACTGTAGTTCCCAATTGAACAGGGCTCCAGACTGTAGTTCTCAGTTGAACAGGGCTCCAGACTGTAGTTCTCAGTTGAACAGGGCTCCAGACTGTAGTTCTCAGTTGAACAGGGCTCCAGACTGTAGTTCTCAGTTGAACAGGGCTCCAGACTGTAGTTCTCAGTTGAACAGGGCTCCAGACTATAGTTCTCAGTTGAACAGGGCTCCAGACTGTAGTTCTCAGTTGAACAGGCACAGACTGTAGTTCTCAGTTGAACAGGGCTCCAGACTGTAGTTCTCAGTTGAACAGGCACAGACTGTAGTTCTCAGTTGAACAGGCACAGACTGTAGTTCTCAGTTGAACATGGCTCCAGACTGTAGTTCTCAGTTGGACAGGCACAGACTGTAGTTCTCAGTTGGACAGGCACAGACTGTAGTTCTCAGTTGGACAGGCACAGACTGTATCACTGTAATGATGGTGCTTTTGAGTGAACGGGATGGGGAATTGATTTGAAATGGCTGGCGGTTAAATGTACACTCTCCCATCTCCACCTTGCAGGCACTCTTCTGACACTGGACTCACGGGAGTCCCTGGAGACACGGTTGCCCGGCCCCTGCAGCCCTGGTGCTGCCCTGGCTCCGCCCCCGTCGCCAGGGGACCCGCCCGGCCCCCTGCAGCTGGCCGAATCCTTCCCCTTCATGAATCAGGACCAGCTGCTGCAGTTGCTCTCCGCCCACTCCGGCCTGCCCTCCCTGCTGGCCCCGCCCTTCCTGGGCTCCCTGCCTATCGGCCTGTGGATGGGGGGCGGGCAGACCCAGGCCCCGCCCCAGACTCCGCCCCCAGCCCCGCCCCTGCAGCAGAATCCCAGCCTGCTGAACCAAACCCCCCAGCTGAACATTTTGCCTTCCCTGCTGGGAGCTCAGGGAGACCTGCCCGTCAACCTCCTGGGTCTTTTAAATGCCCCGCCCCCTCCGGCGGCCACGCCCAGCAGTAACCAGGCCGGGGACCAGGGGGAGAAGTTGGGGGCCCTCCAGGCCCTGCTCACGGCCTCCCTCCTGCTCGGACAGCAGCAGGCCGCTGCCCTGCTGCCCCTGGCGGGCTTGGGCCAGCCGCTGGACCTCCTGCTCCAGCAGCATCCCTTCCCGGCCCCCCTCCCGGAGGGCTTGTCCCTGGAAAAGGCGCCGGCGGGGCTCTCAGACTCGGGCCCCGGGCTCCTGGAGGCCCTGCAGTCCCTCCTGCTCCCCCCTCCTCCTGCCTTCCTCTCCCTCAGCCCCGCCCTGCTCGCCGCCGCGCTCGGCCTTCCAGACCAGCCCACTTCCCAGCAGCCCCATGCCCCCCACCCCTCACAAGCCCCTACTCAGGTAGGCTGCGTACCGCTTACACACCCTGCCTAGGCATGCCTGCTCCAGCTATCCCACCATTTAAACGGGAACCCCCCCAAAAATCATGATTTGGTACATGCTGTCTTACCCCCAGAACGATTGGCGTAACCCGTACTTCATGTGTCAACACCAATGCTGTGTCCAAATTAGCACCCTTCCATACTATTAGGTAGGCTTGGTGAGTAGACAGGGCGAAAAAGTTAAGTAGGTAAAATTTTCTCTAAATATAGTATACTTTAAACCCCCCTGTATGATACTTATTTCTGGGGTGTTGCTGAGTATATTCGGAAGCACAGTTCAAGAAGTACAAAAACATTTTGGTCGCATAAATATGACGTGAAGCTTCGTTTTTAAAAAATGAGGCGCAGCTTCACTGATGTTTTCCTTCAAATACAACACGTGACATGGCCGCGCAAGGGTGGGACACAGGGTTGCCAGATATTGTGATACTTTTCAGCCAAATGGCGACTGAAAACGAGCCCAAAATATATATTTAAACCAACCGAAACCAACGTATTTTAAATAGAAATCATCATATTTTTACTTTTGAAATAAGTGTGTGCTTTGCGACTTAGTTTTTACCCGTGACTGCACTTTGAAAGTATCCCAATTTAGCTGTAAAACCGCAGACGTGGCAACACTGGTGGGACATCTTACGTCCTGCTTACGACACTTCCACAGTACGGTTGGAAAATAGTATGGCGGATATTTTTTGCTGACTGCACGTCAGTGCTACACAGTGCACGTTAAACAGCACACTTCTGCCAGTGCACTGTACGCAGGAGACAGGGCGTAGTAGATAGGGCTCTGATTCGGATACAGCCCAAGGCCTCTTGAAGTGATGATGTCATTGGGATGTAACTCCTCTTCTTAGCAAGCATCTAAGTGAATGGGGGTGTCTTTTTAATTGGATAACACTGTAATGGTGAAAAATCTGTTTTTTTCCTGTATTTCTAATGTAAGTTATTTCATTAAATGAGAGGGACACATTACTCTTAAGGAAATGACCCACATGTTAAATGATTTTTGGCTAAAGTTTCCATTTAAAGTCAACCATTTAATTTCAGCATCAGCAGTTAGCGCTCTTATCCAGAGTGACTTAGATAAAAATTTTGCATACAGTCCATTTCTACAGCATGTGTGAGAGCTATGTGTGTGAGTGGGAGAGAGAGCGATATGATGACGTACAGGTCAGTGAGAGAGTGAGAGAGGTGGGTATGATCACGTATAGGTCAGTGAGAGAGAGAGAGAGAGAGAGAGACGGAGAGACAGACAGACAGACAGACAGAGAGAGAGAGGAGGGGGTGTTATGACGTACAGGTCAGTGAGAGATGATGTACAGGTAAGTGAGAGAGAGACAGAGAGAGACGGAGAGAGACATACAGACATACAGACAGACAGACAGAGAGAGAGAGAGAGAGAGAGAGGGGGGGTATGATGACGTAAAGGTGGTGAGAGTGACAGAGCCGAATCCGTGTCCCCCACAGGTGACCCTCTCCAGTCCCGCTCTGGGCTCTACCTCTGTGTCCTGCGCCTCTCTGATCCCCAGCCCTGCACCTGATGTGGCCGACGCCCTGACCACTATGTCGGGCCAGGGCAAAGCCAACACCCTGTCCCCCCACCTCTTACCCCCTCTGCTGGCTCCTGGGGTTCTGGGTGAGTGAGACCAGCCGTCTGTCTTCAACAGGAGTCTCAGACTCCAGTTCTGTAGGGGTCGCTGTGTCTGCAGGTTTAACTCCAGTCCTGTAGGGGTCGCTGTGTCTACAGGTTTAACTCCAGTCCTGTAGGGGTCGCTGTGTCTGCAGGTTTAACTCCAGTCCTGTAGGGGGCGCTGTGTCTGCAGTTTTAACTCCAGTCCTGTAGGGGGTGCTGTGTCTGCAGGCTTAACTCCAGTCCTGTAGGGGTCGCTGTGTTTGCAGATTTAACTCCAGTCCTGGAGGGCTGCTGTGTCTGCAGCTTTTAACTTTTTTTTTGGGAGGTCTGTCATCTGTTTTTAGTTTAACTTGAAAGCCTCGTTCGTAGTGTAAGCTTTGCTTTTGTTTGTTTCCATGGAAACCAGGTGTTTGTCTCTCACTCTTTCTTTTTTTTTTTTTTTTTTTTTTCACAAAACTCAAAAGAAGAAACCAGTTCAGACCCAAGAAACCAGGTGAGGCGAGTTTATTTTTAAAAGCTGCTTTATTTGTTCAGTAAAAACAAAACAACAGAAACAAACCAAAAGACCCAGCCCCTTGCCTCTGCTCAGTCCTCTTCTTTAGAAAATCAGTGACGTGAATTAACAAACAAAAAGAACACAACACCCCCACAAACCCCCTGGGACCAACTCACCCCACAGTGACACCACACCACAGTTTCTTTCACACTTCACCAGGGAGATCACAGTGAGATACAAAACACACAGAGAGAACGAAAAGAGAGAGAAGGAGATCACAGGTCACACAAAACAAAAATAAAAAAAGTGCAACAAACACAAAAACAACAAGCACACAGAATAACAAGCAAGACTGCAAAGACAAAGGTGGAATTCAGTCGAGGTCAATTCCGTTTCTATTCAGTCAATTCAGGAAATTAGTTGCAATTGCATTGACTATTCGGGCGGGGACCACACATATTTCAAGCATTTTTAAATTGAAATATGTAAATTGACATATTGCTCAGCTCAGACATTCATTGCTCAGCTCAGACATTCATTGCCCATCTCAAGTGGACATTGCCCCGGCTCAGACATTCATTGCTCGGCTCAGACATTCATTGCTCGGCTCAGACATTCATTGCTCGGCTCAGACATTCATTGCTCGGCTCAGACATTCATTGCTCGGCTCAGACATTCATTGCTCGGCTCAGACATTCATTGCTCGGCTCAGACATTCATTGCTCGGCTCAGACATTCATTGCTCAGCTCAGACATTCATTGCTCAGCTCAGACATTCATTGCTCAGCTCAGACATTCATTGCTCAGCTCAGACATTCATTGCTCAGCTCAGACATTCATTGGTCCTGCAACAAAACTGAGAGGAAACGATGAACTCCGTGTTTTAGCTTCAGGAGTCGATGATACGTGACAACTATGCAATATACGGAGTTTCTAAGTGCCACTATTGTTGCATATTGTTGCCTTTTAACAAACAACCCCCACCCAGTGTCACCTGCAACTATACCAACCCTTGCATGACACATTGCATGCTATTGTCTTTTCTTTCACCACCAGAAATGTGTATTCCGTCATAGCAACAAGGTCAAGCCAACAATAGCCCGAACGTATGGCAATACAGCAGTGAAAAATGCCGCTCATTCGTTAGCGAAATAAACAAGTGAAATTCCTGTGTAATTATACCACATCATTCTACTTCCAATATCTGCTACTAAATATGAAATAAATATACAATTCTACCATTGGTTTTACACAGAGATGTCCCTTTCAAGATTCAGTGGTCATTTATTGTCTTGGGCAATCTGTTTGAAAAATACACACCCCTTTATAGCACTAGTACACTATCTTAAACGTCTGTTTAAAACCCCGCCAGCGGTCAAAGCCTTTATTACGCATCCCAGTTAATTCTGGTTTGATTGCTAACTCTTTTATAGAGTACAATAGAAGCTTCCCAACAGTGTTTTACATGTCTTGAACAGTAAAAGACAACCAAGCGTAATAGAAAGTTTAGCTGAGTCGCGACAGCTTTACGCAATGAATAGTGTTGTTTCGATTGGAGAATATGCCTATGAACAAGGCGATGATTTCCTCCTAGATATGAAAGTATTACTGTGTGTCATATTTCAATTATGTACATTCGTTTTTCCACTCCACTACTTTCTTGTGCCATATGTTTGATATGAAATTGAGTGCTGTTCTCAGTGCATTTCACATACTGTCGTGTTAGCGTTCATCGGTGGCTGTCATGTTTTATGTTTGATGCACCAATTTTCTGTGAAGCTATAACATTTGCCAGAATTTTCCTGATGGTAGAATATTATTTTATTATAATCTCATGCCATGGCTTGGATAAATACTTGATTCTGATTGGTTGACAGCTATGGTTTAAATGCTTGTATATGAACGGTCATCCGGGTCACAGGTTTGATCACCGTTCAAAATTCATGTGCTGCCTGGCCAGCTACACGACCTATGCCTATGGATGGAAATTATGGAAAGCATATTTGAATTATTGCTCCATAACATAACCAACTCATTCAGAGTCCAAAACGTTCAATAAAATAAGTGGAATAAATAAAGTAAATTGAGACAGTAAAATAAGCAGAATGTAGCCTACCTACTTTTTCCCTCAGTGACTAGCGTTATTGGACGGCAGACACCTACTCCGCCTCATAGGCTACAAATAGTAACTTTAATTTAGGCAACTGCATAGCTGGCTACGATAAACTTTTGTCATTGTTTTTAAGATAATGCAAATGCAATACGTGGTTAAGTAACTAACGTATCTAGGCAAAGTTACATTATCACGCAGTTTGGTGTTTAATCTTTTTTACTGTGAGCCATAACGTCAGATTAATCTCTTCTATAAATTACCGTAGCAACAGCATACAGCTGACTTATAAAACCGGTAAATAACAATAATCTGCTGATTTAAAAAAATAAAAATAAAAAAAAGTTTGTATTTGGCAAATATCAACTTTAATCTAGCAAAACATTTTTGTGGTTAGAGGTGCAGTATTTATTCAGTTTGGAAAGTTCCCAAAGCACATTAATCTGTATAGGCTATAGAAAACTTTTTATTCACAAAAGTTTTAGATAAGTTACATCTAATAAACTCCATAGTATTTTTCTGATGTTCCCATGCATATCATGATGCGAATCTGAAATAAATAGGCTACGCTGCATCGTCTGCGTGACCAAACCATTTTTTAAAAAGCAAGACTGAGAGAGGGGGAGCCAGGTAACGTTAAATCTAATTGAGATATGGTTTCATACAATTTTCTTAAATAATGTAATGACAAAAATAACCAAATAACCTATTTTTTCCTTATAGAATCGATTGTTTTCAGAACTAACGGCGAGAAATAGAACTATTTCGAACTTTCGGTTCAAAATAGAACGACCATCCAGAGTTCTGCTTGACAATGCAAAAACATGTCAAAAGGCTGCGGAATGATATTTAAATTTCAGCTGATTAAGTCGATAAAAATCTATAAAAGTAACTATATGCAATCATTGTTGGTAACCTTGGTATAAGAGATATAAACCACTCCATGCCGGTGTATATATACAGAATATATGGCACTCCATATTCTTGTATATATACGGCATGTTGTGGTTTATATCTTACTTATTGTACATAATGTAGACTATGGCATATTAGTATCTCCCTGGGCTGTACATGGAAAATAGTCATTCAACTTTACTGTGCGCTGATATGTGCTAGATGAATGTAAAATTGTCCTTGGAGTTATTATAAATGGTAACATTTGTGAAACACACTAGAGAAATATCTTCCCAGGGCATGCGTACAGAAAAGAGTACAGAAAAAGTGATGTTTTATTGAAGTACAAGAGTGAATGATGAGGCTATATATTTAGGTGTGTGTACCGGTGTGATATTGATAATTAAGTTTTAATCTTAAACCATCATAAGGGGCAAATTTATCTTCTTTATAATGGACAAAAAAGTATTTTATAAATTTTATGACAGGTTTTGGATAGGTTTTTGGACCCATAGATATCTATCCCCCTATACTGATGAAAACATTAAAGTAATTCCCACTTGAAAATTATGCAAAAGTGAGTTTTATGAGTCAAATCAGCAGTGCACAATTTCGTCATTTTTCATAGATTTGGAGACATTAAGGGACAACAGGATACACTTCTTACATTTTGCATCATAGATCTTTTGTAGTTGTGCATATCACCCTCAGATTTTGCACACTTGTGGACAAGGAGTTTATGATCCATGAAATGTATAGTTTTACCTGTTTTAATTTGTAGCTCTATTTCATTGCAAGCAAAAGAAAAACTTTGTTTTACATTTTTGCCAAGATTTCTTTGCATTTGTGGCACTTTATTCTGACCTAAATTATGAAAATAATCTAATCTAAACTGTCTTGCTTCATTTAAGCCATCCACGTTTCTGTGATGCTCAAAGCTGGAGTTATAAAGCCTTGCATAGAACACCCCGTAAATGGGTGAGAATTGACCAAATTCGGCATCTGCAGAAAGGGGGTAAAACCCATGCAGGATTCAGTACGTATAGCTTGTAATTTAGCTCTGAATTCAGGACATTAACCTGGTGGTGTGTTTGAAGATGAAGCGCCTACCCTGTGTGGTGGGTGTAAATTTCATTCCGGCGTCCGTGTTTCCAGGTGACCTGGCGGCTTTAGGCAATATCAGCAGCCTCCACAGCCTGATGGGAGGCGGTCCTCTGCTGCTGCCCCCTATGCAAGCCCCCGGGCTGGGTATGCCACTACTCCAGGGCCAGGCTACGGGCCTAAACCCTCTGACCTGCCTCCTCAATAACCTGCAGGTATGTGTCCGTTCATCCATCTGTCCGTCCGTCTGTCCGTTCGTACCCCCGGGCGGCCCAGCAGCGGCCACATTGCGATCAGTCACCACCCCGGGGACCGGGAAGCAGATCTGGATCAAAGATTTTTATTTATTTTAAAAATACTTTTAATTTGTTTGCCCATATATGGCCATTTTTTAAAATCCATATTTTTCTGAGGTATGCCAGCACACTGTTTGTCTAATGTAGTCCTTTTACCCTTGAATCTTTGTTTTTAAAAATCTACTTTTGTGTTAATATGTTTTTGTCATTGCACTGGGAATGAAATATAATGTCGTGTAGTGGATAGGGAACTGGGTAATATAATCTAGTGTAGTGGATAGAGAACTGGGTATGTAGTTGAAGAGGTTGCAGGATTGATTCCCAAGTGAGGCATTGCCCTTGTCCCCATAATCAAGGTACTTAACCTAAATTCCTTCAATTAAAATATCCAGCTGCAAGAATGGAAGAGATGTAAAAAAATAAATTTGATTTAAAAGCGTGAACATTAATCTGAGTGTCTGATAAGTGCAAATGTAAAAGTAAAGTTATTCAGTGTTATTTCACAATAAGTGGCCTTAATACTAGTGTAATTACACTGTAATTACTAATGTAATACTAGTGTAATTACACTAATTACTAATGTAATACTAGTGTAATTACACTAATTACTAATGTAATACTAGTGTAATTACACTAATTACTAATGTAATACTAGTGTAATTACACTAATTACTAATGTAATACTAGTGTAATTACACTAATTACTAATGTAATACTAGTGTAATTACACTAATTACTAATGTAATACTAGTGTAATTACACTAATTACTAATGTAATACTAGTGTAATTACACTAATTACTAATGTAATACTAGTGTAATTACACTAATTACTAATGTAATACTAGTGTAATTACACTAATTACTAATGTAATACTAGTGTAATTACACTAATTACTAATGTTATACTACTGTAATTACACTAATTACTAATGTAATACTAGTGTAATTACACTAATTACTAATGTAATACTAGTGTAATTACACTAATTACTAATGTAATACTAGTGTAATTACACTAATTACTAATGTAATACTACTGTAATTACACTAATTACTAATGTAATACTACTGTAATTACACTAATTACTAATGTAATACTACTGTAATTACACTAATTACTAATGTAATACTGTAATTACACTAATTACTAATGTAATACTAGTGTAATTACACTAATTGCACTGGTAGCACAATGTGACTGCTGTGCATCTAAACATTATCACAATGTACTTACAACTGTGAAATCCGTTTTATGGCTGTATTTCAAAAATGCTCTTTTCTACTGCAGTGACACGATTAAGTGAACGCAGTCACAAACATATGTAAGGGTTAGCTCGCTAATTCATCACACTTTTTTTTTCTCACATAATGTGAGTCACATTAATGATGTAGACTCAAAACATTCAATAAGTTCAAGATTCAAATGCTGAAATACAGTATACAGTTCCTTTGGTTGTTAAGTACAATATTATAGTATGTACATTGGAGTCAAACTGTACCTACAGAATAATCGCACAGGTATTAGAGGTATTGCAGTAAGGTCGGAGGAGTTATTCTAATTTAATGTGATGTCGTTCTTTAGCTGAATATGAGCCCTGCCCTCTCCATGGGAGGGGAGAAGCCAATAGGAATGCACGAAGTGACTAGCCCCGCCCCTCAGGACAACATTTCAGCCAATCAGCTTGTGCAAGAGCCCGTGTCCAACCCCAGCCACGCCTTAGGACCCCAGCCACAACGGGAAGGGGCCTCTGGGGGCCTCCTGGACCCCTACAGCTCCTTCATGGACACCATCTACACCTCCTTCCTCCAGGTCAGTGGAAGGTCCCCCGAGAGGAGTGGTGCCAGCCCACCCCCGCCCCCCTCCTTCCCCGGGGAACTGCTCCAGAACAGCGCCCCGCCCTCCCTCAGCCCCCGCCGGGCCTGTTCCCTCCGCAACCCCGACCTGTCCCGCCTCGGCATGGAGGCCGCACAGTCCCCGGCTCGAGGCACCCCAAAACTCAGCGAGGACAGCTCGTCCACGCCCCCGCCCCTGAGCCAGCGCAGCGAGCCCCCGGCCCCGCCCGCTTTCCCAGAGGAGGCCAAGACGGACTGCGGCTCCACCCACCCCTACAGCAACGGGCTGCTGTCCGAGGGGGAGGGGCAGGGACAAGGGGAGGGGCCACAGGGGTACCACGGACCCCCAGAGGGGGTCAATGGCACCGCAGAAAACCACATGGGGCCTGAAGACACACAGGGAGAGAGGGTGAGTGCGCGTGTGCGTGTGCGTGTGTGTGTGTGTGTGTGTGTATATGTATAATGCTGTTGCATCCTCATAAGCTGTTTCTTAGTGTAGTATTATATATGGTGAGTTTGCGGCCATGTAATACAGGTGTATGTGTGTGTAACATGCATGTGTAATGTTGCTTCCTCAGGTGTGTGTCTGTGTGTAGTATTGTTTCCTCCGGTGAACACTCTCTCTTGCCCCCACCCCCCACTCACTGTTTTTCAGGGCCCCACAGTCAGGATTGGGGGAGCCAGGAGAGGCAGGAAGAGAAAGCAAGTGTAAGTCACATGACCTGCCTTGACCAATACCAATCAGGTGCACTATTACTGATGGAGACTAATGTCTGAATGTTGGTGGAAAATTATAGAGGCATATCCAAAAAAATTCACAGGTTCCAGTTACAAAGTGACAGTTTGTGAGTGCCTTTTTTCTTCGATTGATGTCCCATGCTTCTGTGTGTGTGCATGTTAGGCTGCCAAGGGGACCAGATGGCTCCAGAGAGACAGAAACTGGGGTTTCAGAGGAAACCATGGCTACGGTGAGACCCTACACTCAACCCCCTACCAACCTTCACTCAACCCCGAAGCAAACCCACCACCAACCATAACTCAACCCACCACTAACCGTAACCCAACCCATCGTATGAGGTCCCGGCAGGGAGGCCTATTATTTCAAACTACGAATCCTATCGGATAGCTGAGTATTTTCTCAATCCACTGTCCACAAAACAAAAAAGCTACATCAAAGACACGTATGATTTCATAAACAAAATAAAAAAACGCCAAAATACCAGAAGAAGCCATCCTGTTCACCATAGACATAGATAGATAGATAGTCTATACACCAACATAAACACAGCAGCGGGATTAACAGCGGTAAAAACATGGATGGAAAAGTACCCAGACAACTATTGACCGGATACGATCCTCCTGCAATTACTGGAGATTTTTGGAGCCTCACCAAAAATTACTTTGAATTCTTGAATGAACAAAGAATTCTTCTTACAGACCAGCGGCACAGCTATGGGCAAAAAACTTGCACTGGCTCATGCCAACATTTACATGGCGCATTGGGAGGAGACTGTTTTTGAAAAATGTCCCAAACTTCCCACTAATTAGTTTAGGTATTTAGATGACATTTGGGGAACATGGACACATAGCTCAGAAGATTTCAAACACTTCATACAGATCCTCAACACGCACCATAGATGTATCGCAATTAAACACACCACACGCTATGAACATATAGATTTTTTTGGACACTACCACATACAAGAGGCCCTCATTTCCCCAAACGCACACATTAGACACAAAAGTTTTCTTTAAAGAAACAGACACAGGGGCACCGCGGTTGTACTCCGAGGATCGGGGTTCGCGGCCCGGTCCTGCCAGATCCGAGCGTGGCCGGTGCCCTGTGGAAGCGGCAATTGGCGGCTGCTTCCGGGTGGGGGGAGGGGCTCGGAGAGAATCGCTGCGCACAAAATGGCCCTGGGCGAGTTGGAATCACGGTCAGGAGCTTGAGGAGTCGCACCCTGTAGAGGACGTGGCGCCCTCCTTCCTACTACTACCGGCTGACAGGGTTGTATAGCGGTGGTTCTCAAGCGGTTGCTACATGGGGGGGAATTGGCTACTAAATTGGGAGAAAAAGGGGAAAAAATCTGAAAACAAAATTTAAAAAAGGAAACAGACACACATGCACTCTTAGACAAGGACAGTCTCCACCGAAACATAGATTCAGAGGCCTGATTAAATCCCAATTGCTAAGGTTCAACAGAATCTGGAAAATTTGAGATGGCTACCAAGACCCTCTTCAATGCATTAAAACCGAGGGGGTATTCCAGATCGTTCCTCAGACAGATTCGGAAAACCTAGCTACAAAGCAACGGGACACTAGAAAAATCATTCTGCTTATCACCACCTACTCGACATTCAGCCAAATAGCAAACGGGAAAACTGGCCAGGATTCTGAAACACAGACCTGCTCTAAGAATACTAAATAATTTTGGCCTAAAAAAACCCCAAAAAACCTTAAGAATCATCTGGTAAGTAGTAAACTACTGGAAATAAACATTTTACCCACATGGCCCGATATTTTACAAACAGGCCACTCCAGTGAAAACCAACACTACAAACACAACATACCTTATTAAACAAACACTCACAGTTAACGCATATAACTGCATATATGTCATAGTGCAAACACTGTGACATAAAATATGTAGGAGAGACAGGAAATACAATTAAGACCAGATTTTCACAACACATATATAACATAAAAAAATCTTAGAAACACAGACACACACATAGTGGCTCATTTCCTACACCATGGACTTGAGGCAGTAGAAATATTCAACATTCAAACATTAACTGGACACAGGAAGACAGACGTAGGACAGAAAGACATTGGATTAGAAAACTTAACACCGTATTCTCAAGAGGACTAAACAAACGCTGGCAAAACCTCAACACGAGAGGGACCAAATTATTCCTACATGGCCAGTGCAAACTTTTCTTTCCCAAGGGGCCCTCATAAGGGGTAACTTGGGAAATAAAGATTTATTTTTTAAACTTACACTCAAACCCCCTCCAACCCTAACCCAACCCACGAACCTACACCCAACTGATTTCCAATCTACAACCCACCCCAATTTACCCCCAACCCACCCCAATTTACCCCCAGCCTACCCCAATTTACCCCCAGCCTACACCAACCCACACTCAACCTACACCTAGTTTACCGACAACCAAACCCACTCCTAACTCCCATCTACAACTAACAGGTTCCTACCCAACCTTCAACCCACACCCAATCAGTCTCCAGCCCACCACAAACCTACACCCAACTGATCTTCAACCCACACCCAGACTACCCCCAAACCAAACCACATGCAAATCACCCTGAACAGACAGCGAACCCACAATGAACCTTTCACCACCTGATCCCCAACCTACACCACCTGATCCCCAACCTACACCACCTGATCCCCAACCTACACCACCTGATCCCCAACCTTCACCACCTGATCCCCAACCTTCACCACCTGATCCCCAACCTACACCACCTGATCCCCAACCTTCACCACCTGATCCCCAACCTTCACCACCTGATCCCCAACCTTCACCACCTGATCCCCAACCTACACCACCTGATCCCCAACCTTCACCACCTGATCCCCAACCTTCACCACCTGATCCCCAACCTACACCACCTGATCCCCAACCTTCACCACCTGATCCCCAACCTACACAAACCCCAGCTGACTTCACACTGTATGGTGTCCTAAACCAGCAGACACTGCAGCCCTTCATGGTGTCAGTTTGAAATCCTGATTGAATGTGAAGTATTACCTTTCCAAATTCTGCTGGGTTCGTACCAGAACACGCTTTAAATTCAGGCACAGAAACGTCCGGAAAATTACTTATAATAGCCTGGAATTCTGCAAACCGTGGGCAGATTATATAAAAAAATATTTTGAAGGCATTAAAGGGTGATTAGAATCGCCGTTTCTTTCCCGAGATGTCCTTTCGCCATCATAATGTTAACATATTGGCGTAACCCTGACGATATGAACAGAATCTGCAACGTCGAACATCGACTTCTTTAGGTTTCCGGAAGACGGAAAAGTGTGCAAAGTGTGTTCTTTCACATCGGCACCGCCGTGCATCACGTGCCAATGCGCTGGCGGTCTCTGCCAGGCGGTAATCAGATTCACATCGGCACTGCCGTGCATCACGTGCCAAAGCGCTGGCGGTAATCAGACTAGTCTCACCGCTCTTTCTCACACATTCTCAGGGACCAGACCCTGCCAGCCAGTTGCTCAACAAATCAAATATTAGCGCCAAGTACGAAGCAGGTTACAGCTGTCCTGCTGCACTGTGGGAAAAAGCTTAAACGCAGATGTGCTTACCCTTGAAAGGTTTGCTGAAATCGTACTCTGCTGTATTCTGCACATAATCTGCAAGGTTAGGGCTCAGGTCCGTTTCATTCAGCAAATTAACTGGAATTCAATTTATTAATAAAAAAATAATAATTCTGAGAACATTATGGGCATTTTTCAATTCACAAATTTAATTTTAATTTGTTTTCCGGAATTGACAGAATTGTAATGGCATTGACCTCCAACCCTGTTAATCTGGTATATTGTGTCACTCATATTTTATAGGGAATACGTTGTTTTAATCGTAATGGTAATGAGTATTAGTAATAATGTTTTTTTTAATGCATTTCAGATGGTGCTACAGAAGCCGGAGAGATCGGTAAAAAGCAAGAGGAGGAGGGTGTTCCGATAGCAGCCATCTTTAAACCCTGTCAACACCAGCACTATGGCAACCCTTCCCAGTTACTCCCCTCCATTCATTGTAAATCTGAGCCAGAGGGTCACTGAGACCTGGACACACACACACACTCTCTCTCCTCCGATATTCCAGTGACCACCCGCCATCTTCTCTGTAGCGCTTCTCGTAATAACTGCGTCAGTGTCATAACTCCAGTGTGGCGTTGACGAGCGGCAGCATGGTTCAAAAAAGAAAGAAATAAATGCGTTCAAACGGGGATTTGCTCTGCTCCTCCTGTGCGCTAGACCTTCTCAACATTAGTTTACTGCCAATGTGTGCGTTAGACTTGAATTCAAAGAAAACATTAGTGTGTTTTGTGTGTGCTCGCGGTGAGTGTGTGAGTTTGTGTGTTTTCAGACCCCCCCCCCCCCCGTGTTTCGCTTGAAAGCCAGATCACTTTCGGTAGGTCCCTACGCCGATGCTGCGTGAGAGTCGTGTGGTTACTGAGCCCGTCTGCGTGAGGCAGTGACATTTAACTGCAGTAGCGTCCATCGCACCAGCTGTTCCTTCCAGTGGGGCTTTGCTGCCACCTACTGGCCAGCTCATTATCAACACAGACATTAATATTCATGAGTTGAAGTGGGAAATGGGGCGTGGCCAGGGAGGTAAGGAAGAGTGTGACTTAGTAAAGACACTCCCCCCTGGCAGCTCAGTCTGTGTCTGTTGGTTCTCAGCCTTTCAGCACTTGTGCGTTTGCTTTGTCGTTGAAGACAAGCCTGGTTTCCAAGGCCTATTGGCTGCTCTTTGAAAAGGAAACCACAAAATAATTATTTTTTATTAAAAAAACCTGCAGACACAGCGGCCCCTCTGGCGCTGCAGTTTGAGATCCCTGACGAAGGGGCGGTGATGCCGTTCCTCTACCAGCTCAACGGCTCTTATTCCTTTTCCCGAAACGCTCTCCAAGCAGTCCATACCCACGGCGGTTTCGCCCACAGTTGATACGTTTAAAAAAAAAAAATGCACGTAGTGTCAGTTTCATACCGAATGGTTAATCTCTTGAAATGGCAGTTCCCTTCTCCCAGCGCTAGTCTTTCAGGTAGCCCTTTATTAACGTGTCATAACTGGCCTCCTCCTACAATAGTATCCCACAAGCCCACTGCTCTAAATACTACAGTGAGTCGGTTACTGTGGGTGTCTTGAGATTGACTGCCCTACCAACATAGGCACCAGTTACTGACCGTATTTAAGTAATAAAAGTAATAATGAAGCAGATTATGCAATTTTTACTATTGGATTTTGTACATATGTACAGTTTTAGTATTTTATTTTGTACACTTTTTCTTTTTTCTTTTTTTTTTTAGAAATAATGGTCATTTGTAAAGTATTACTCCCTCAAAACGCCCTTCCTCATATTTACAGTTTTTTTGTTTTGTAAAGAAAATACTTTTAAAATTGTGAACTGTAGCTTTGTTTTTATATGGGAGTTTTTTTATTTAACAGATTAAAATGTTTACCAAAAAAGTAGATGCTCTGTTTGTGGTCTTCTGTCAAAGAAAAGAGTCGGTCATGTGGATAAAGCACATTTATTTCAGTTTCCAACACCAGTCTAATGTACAGTACAGTCCATCGTAGGCATTGACAAAGCAAAGTTACCTGTAGCGATGGAAGAATGAGGTGTCGTGACAACAAATAGGCGGAGCGACCAGCAACTGACTGATGTGAACCAATCGTTGCGTTTTTCTGTCGAGAAACATTTGATTGGTTCAAACACTGCCTTGATTGGCAGCCCGTTGTAGTGCCACCCATTATGATGACCGTCACCTCACTCTCCCAACCCTGGTTATCCTGTGGCAAATCAGTCAATACGACAAGCAATGGAAATATTTTAAGGTACGCAGGCATATTTACAAGCGACCCGCCCCAGCAAGGCCCAAGAACCTGCGGGTCCTCGCGCACACTCACAAATTATCTCTTCAGTGGTAGTTTTGTTTTTTTGTTTTTTTTACCCATGATGACTCCTGTACAAACGGGCTTAGTGACTTTTCACCTCCGAACCGCCCCCATGGACACGTCCGGACGCCCTACTTCGCTTTACAAGGGCCTTGAGTAAGAATGTGATTTATACCAGTCTGCTCATTAAAAAAAACCAAGTGGAGGATATAGCAGAGGCCAAACCTGGTAAGAGATAAACGACGCAGGTTCTAGGTAACTGTAGTGTGGGAGCGTTTGGTCTCGTTCGTTTTTTCCCCCCCTACGATTCAAACTTTGCAACAAAACAAAAAAAAGGTGGAGAAAGGAGAGAATGCTTCACTCTCCCATCTCCTCCTCCTCCTCCTCCTCTCCATTGAAGGTGAAGAGCGACAGATTTATTTGGACAGTTTCTTCATCCTCTGGTCCAGTGTTGCAAAGTTATCCTCCACAGCTTTCAGGTTCTCCTTCATGGTCTGCTGGACCTGAGGGGGGCGGAGTTTTACACAAGCCATGCTACCGTCAATCAAACAACCCGATCAACCCTCGGGTTTTTCACCCAGCGCTGCACAGTTTGCCTGGCGACTCGTTTTTAGGTCGAACAACCAGACTCAGGTAGAACATGGGCAGGAATGGGCAAAAATATACAAACATGTACTTTGTTATGTTTAAAAATGCCTGCAGGTAGCAAGTAAATACAGATTTGCAGGGGCAAGGCTTCTCACTAGCCACGCCCCCTCGATGGGGCAGTTCTTCATTTAAAAAACGGACATGACATGTTCAAATTGGGGGGGGGAAAGGGGTTAATACAATCAACTTAGCGATGCATCACGCCGACCACCATAAAGCGGGCTTTCCACATTCTTTATCCGTGTTAATAGCAATGGCTGAGAGTCGGGGGTGAAAATTGGAACCGGCGCTCGTGCTAAGGGGAACTAGCCTGTAGGAGTCATACCTGTGAGAGCAGCAAGGCGTCGTCTTTCAGCGAGTTACTGATCATCTGCTGCGTGGTGTCCAGGTAAGACAGCAGTGAGCCGAACTGCATGGCTGAGAGAGACACGGTATTGGTCATCTACACGGATATTTAAATTGGTTGCTGTATGCCAGTAGTCCCCAAACTTGTTTCTGGAGATCTACCACCCTGGAGGTTTTCACTCCAACCCTAACAAAAGCACACCTCGTTCAACTGCTCGAGATCTTGTTGAGGACGGTAGATCTCCAGGAACAGGGTGGGGGGTGGACGCAGAGTGGAGGCGGCGGTACCTTGCTCATGCAGCTCCTTCTCAGCGATCAGTCTCTGCACCACCTGGGGGAGGGTGGTTGCCATGGAGTCCCACTTCTGGACGACGTCGTAAAGCTGCGACACCTGAGAGAGGCGGTCACACGGTGATGACTGCGTCACCTTCACACAAAGATCCTACATTCCTAAATTCAAGAGGACGGTGTAGAGACGGCAGTCCCCAGTACTGCTGCTGGTTTGCACTACTGATGCACTCAATTACACTGTAAGGTGATTTATGAACTTGTCAATAGATAATGCCATTAGGAGTTGCTACACTTAAAAACAGGCAACAGATGCACTGGACACAAGGCCAGTTTACAAGGGCTACTACACAGTCTCTACACAGCTTTGCTTTCGAGTTTGGCTGTTAAAAACTATAAAAAATAACATACTAAAGAGTTTTAGATGACGATGTTTAGGCCATTGTTTGAGCATGACATTTTGACTTAATTTACAGTATCAGCAGATCATCACTGTTATTGTGCATCCATACTATTATCTGTACTAAAAGTTATTCAAATAAGCAGTTACTCACCACATCATTTATTAAAACAAACAGAAAATAGATACCACTACTAATCTCAATAAGTACATTTTTGTAATTAAATTACAGGAGTGCAATTCAAATGATTTTAATACTCAACTTGCCAATTAGTTATTGCTACATTAAAATGGTCCACATTCTGCCTCAATCTTGTGAATATGAACACCGTTAAATACGATTTTGTGTCTTTGGTCAGTTAGGTGGCGTTAAGACCAACGAGGAGAGCGTCACACACCTTGTTCTGCGTCTCCGCGTCTTCGATGGCGGTCTTGTGCTTGGCGATCTCGTTCATCTTACCTAGGACGCTCTAGAAAAACAGACACGCTCACTAAGACACCACATCCTCTGCAGAGCACCCATCCCGCGCTAGCGTACTCCTGACGCACACACACGCACACTCCTCTCCTACCCGGAAGTATGCAAAACTGTCTGAACGTATTTGCAGGCACAGTATACAATGTACCTGGCATTGCGGTTTGCGTCGAGACATTAATTAATATGTAACCATTAATATGATATTAAGATGTAATCAGCGACATTAGATTAAACCCAAAGATCCGTTTCCGGGGCACGGAGGAGAGAGAGGAGGTGGTAGTAGAGGAAGAGAGGGTGCATTTTTCGACACCCAGGGGGGTGCTTCCCAATACTCGAAAAATGCACCCTCCTTTCCTCCACTACCACGTGCCCCGGAAACCGATCTTTGCGTCCTAATCTAATGTTGCTGATTACATGTTAATTGTTACATATTAATGTCTCAACACAAACTGCAATGTCAGGTACATTGTTTACCGTACATGCAACTACTTGTACTTTAAATGTACAGGCAGTTTTGTATACTTCTGGGTAGGAGACGAGTGGAGGAAAGGTGAGAAGCGAAGAATATTGGGACGCACCCACTAAATCAGGGGAGGAGAACCCCGATCCTTCTGGGCCAAAATCCGTTTCTGGCTTTTGTTTTGCTTATCTGGGTCAATTGGCCAATTAGCTGTGTACATCAACCGAGGTTCACTCATTGATTCGCCCACAGTAAGACGTTTGATACAGGGACACAAGCGGTCTTCACCAGTCATTCATGAGAATATCAATAAACGTTAAGGAAATTAATTAACGTAAACAACTGGATTACTGAACGAATTCAACTGCTGTTGGCATGAAATCCAGAAACGGACATTTCCCTCTAGGAACAGGATTCCCCCTCCCTCTGTCATCTCCCAGATTCCCACCGTGCCAATTCAAAGAGCCCAAGGACATTTTGGAAAGAATGGGGTTTTAACCAAGATATTGAGTCATATGGTGAACAGTGTACCACAGCCTACTGCCTGCATGCACACAGGCCAAGCTGTATCCTGCTGAGAGGGTGTGCCACCTGTACCCCAGTACCCCCTCCCTCCTCAACTGGAGACCCCGCTCCCTCCCCCCTCACCTGCAGCCTGGCCTCCACCTGGTCCAGAGTGGCCAAGTCCAGCACGCCGACCCGGGCCTGCAGCACATTCATGGTTTCCTGAGAGAAAGAGAAGCTGCTGAACACGCTAACCCAACACAGAGCAGAGGGCAGTGTTGGGCTCTCCCTGACTCACCTGAACAAACCTACACTTGATGGTTTCATTCATGCTTAATTAATAGTCAATGTCACATGAAAATACTGTACCTGCAAAACAATGGTTCAGTCAGGTGGGGTTTTCAAACAGCTTTATTAGTTGTTGGGTTGAGAGACACTGACAGTACATAGAGCTAGACAAGTACTCTCAATGTGTGTTAAAAAAGTGATAAAAGATGTCAGATGTCAGTCTTGACAAGCAAACACCCCTGTCATTTCCATATTTAAAAATCAACACTATGTTTTCAGCTCAAATTACTAGTCTTATACAATCCTGTAAACAAGTTAACAGTGACACAAACCACAGTTCAGATAAGGAATATATTACACATACAGCTGTTCTCCTTATGTTTTCAACACTATGAAAAAATACAGCAAGATAAAAACAGCTTCCTTAAAAAAAACAAAAAAAAGAAACTCAGGAGACTCACCATGACACTGCCTCCCTGCAACCCCGCAACGAGAGGGCTCTAGAAAACATGAATAAATCATTACTGTACAGGTGTGTGTGTGTGTGTGTGTGTGTGTGTGTGTAACAGAGCAGGTAACAGTTCTGCTGTCCGAATTCATTGTTGACTTTACACTATTTAGCGCCTATATGCACTTTCACTAGTTGGGGATTAGGGATTAGTGAATAATGAACCATTTCAGACACATCCTGTGTGAGTGTGAGCGCGAGCGCTCCTGGGATCCACCATCGCGATGAGACTTGGGAGTTTATGACAGACCACCACCATTTCCCCACCCCCTCTTTCACCCACAAGTGTGTGTGTGTGTGTGTGTGTGTGTGTGTGTGTGTGTGTGTGAAACAGCAGGTAGCAGTACCTGTTTATCTGTGTGTGTGTGTGTGTGTGTGTGTGTGTGAAACAGCAGGTAGCAGTACCTGTTTATCTGTGTGTGTGTGTGTGTGTGTGTGTGTGTGAAACAGCAGGTAGCAGTACCTGTTTATCTGAGGCAGACCCCACTGTCGTCTCCAGCTCTGCGAGACGCTTTTCCAGTTCAGCCATCTGCACAGTCAACATGAGGGAGCGCATGAGTACACAAAATACACAAAACCACAACCTAGCATGACATACTCAACCCAGCTTGACCTGTACAAAAGGGCTTTGTATTTCCCTACAGCACTTTATGGAGCCTATTTCTCTATTCCTCATAAGAGCAATAGAGATATAGCCCACATAAACTGCAGTAGGAAAATATAAAGCCTTTTTGTACAGGTCAGTATCATGGGTGGCAGCACATACTCTTCAGATTATGAATTAGGCTCTTTGAGAGAAGAATAACGCACATATTTCGCCACCATTTGGACTCATCATGGCCAGGTAACTACACAACCCAAAGTTCTAATAAAGCTTAGTTGTGCTTTAAAACATCATTTTTGTTATCAATTGCTTTAACTCTATTAACTTTGGCCCACTAGAGGAAATGTTCACCTTGTTTCTACTAGTCTCATTTAAGTGTCAATATCTCAAAAATGATTCACTGCAAATCCATAGTTTAGAGCTCGAATTAAAGAAGAGGCTGTAATTTATCATTCACAAATTTCAACAGAATAAATTTATCTCAGAATTGTCACATGCAGTATATACAATATACGCGTAAAAATACGTAATCTTAAAGCTGTAATTTATAATTTCAGAGAAATATAAATCCTATAATTGGGACGTCGACGACTACCACTAGGCGGCCACCGTGGATAGGGATAAAGAAAGATTTGTTTGAAACATTTTGCACTTAGAAACACATAATTCTTGTTCAGTTAACGTTAACCTAAATCCCATAGTGTGCAGACCTGACTAGCTGACAAATCACATAGGAACTCAGCATGTTATGCTTATGTCCGGATTACAGGTTGCTAAATCTGGTCCAGATCATTTCAGTGAGCTAACGTTAGTTACTATGTTTTCTAGCTAGTAGCAGTCCCAAACTCTGTTGCATTACCATTACACAAGGCTATCTCCAGTTTTTGGATGTTGAGCCTTGCAACTAAATGCTTGTAAGTAAAAAAAACACAAAATGAATTGCTTGCATGCTAGTATACAATACAGCTCCCTGGTAAATATCTTTAAACATGGCTCTTCCAGTTTTAAGTTTCTTTTTTTACCCAATGTAGCAAGCTGGCTAGTGCCATATGGCAATGGAAGATATAGCTAGCTATTTAAGTTGGCTAACAGAATTATATTCGCTGCTATGTACCGAAAACAACTCCACATATACGTTAAGTATTGATTTTTAGCTGATAAACCACGCTTCCGTTGTTAACGTTAGCTATTTGTGATCATATAACTGGGCTATATTGGCTAAAAAATGTCACCATAACACAAACACTTTCCGTAGGCTACAGGAGATCTACGTGTGGACAGGAAAAACCACTACCGAATCTGGATAATTGAACCCGGTACTGTTATGGGTTCCATGTGTGACAGGGGCTAATGTTACTAGCTAGCTGATACTCACACAGTGTGGCACTTGTAGCTTCATTATTACTAATAATATTGTGGACATGTCTGAAAAGGGGTTGCCTAACATTACTAGCTAAAATAACAGTTTGGTTTATCTAACTAGCGAAGTAGCTAGTATAACATATAGTAGCTGTATTCTTTCTAGCTTTGTCACTAGCTAACCTTAGCTAAGTTAACGTTAGCAGTTGGTGCCGTTCTGTCAGAGTTGTGTGATCACTGATATGGCAAAATATCCCCCTTGCTCTCAAGTTGATTTGCCCACACTTATTGTGATTCAGAAAACCATCGTGTAAAATGCAAAACTCGCTTTGGACTTTTATGTTAAAATGAGGTAAATTAGTACGCCGGTTTTTGTGCTGTGGCAGTTTAATGAGAGCGTCAGAGCGAGTAAAATTCGATGGGACTGCACGAGACTGTTCTTCAACTGTAGTTTTTAATGTTAAAATTAGCAATTTGTGGATACCATTTTTATATCCCCATTTTAAGTCAATGGCAAATTATTGTCTGGTATCATAGAATTATACAGCTTTATTTAGACAGAAATGTGACCAATAAAAAGTAACATATCGCTATGTCTACTCTAGCGATTAGAGTTGTAGAATTTTAGCGAGGTTGTTGTAAAAAAAACATGTTAGCCTTAATGCAAATATTTTAATGTACCTAACTATATGAAAACGGCTGAACAAATCTTTCTCATATTTGTTTTATGGTGAGATATTTATGATACAAGTTATTGACAACCACAACACTGCATATATCACAACACGCAAAACCAACACTAACATACACTACAAAGGACAACATTTAACCACATCAAAAGACACACCACAACCCTGTAACCTGTACACAGCACCGCCCTTTCCTGCCCCGCCCCTCCCCTCCCCGCCCGCCTCACCTTGGCAGACTCAGAGAAGCGGTCCTGTTCAGGTCGGCTGTGCAGCTCGTACAGGACCACACCATCCGGTCCCTTGGGTCCGCCCCCCCGGCCCTCTCCGGCCGCCCCCGCACGGCTTCCTCGTGCCACCTCCAGCTGCGTGAGCAAACGCCTGGGAAAGAATCACACCCTGCTCAACAACGCCCATCACCCATCCCCAATCATACCCTGCTCAACAACACCCATCCCCAATCATACCCTGCTCAACAACACCCATCACCCATCCCCAATCACACCCTGCTCAACAACACCCATCACCCATCCCCAATCATACCCTGCTCAACAACACCCATCACCCATCCCTAATCACACCCTGCTCAACAACACCCATCACCCATCCCCAATCATACCCTGCTCAACAACACCCATCACCCATCCCCAATCACACCCTGCTCAACAACACCCATCACCCATCCCCAATCATACCCTGCTCAACAACACCCATCACCCATCCCCAATCACACTCTGCTCAACAACACCCATCCCCAATCACACCCTGCTCAACAACACCCATCCCCAATTACACCCTGCTCAACAACACCCATCACCCATCCCTAAACATACCCTGCTTAACAACACCCATCACCCATCCCCAATCACACTCTGCTCAACAACACCCATCCCCAATTACACCCTGCTCAACAACACCCATCCCCAATTACACCCTGCTCAACAACACCCATCACCCATCCCTAAACATACCCTGCTTAACAACACCCATCACTCATCCTCAATCATACCCTGCTCAACAACACCCATCCCCAATCATACCCTGCTCAACAACACCCATCCCCAATCACACCCTGCTCAACAACACCCATCCCCAATTACACCCTGCTCAACAACACCCATCCCCAATTACACCCTGCTCAACAACACCCATCACCCATCCCTAAACATACCCTGCTTAACAACACCCATCACTCATCCTCAATCATACCCTGCTCAACAACACCCATCCCCAATCATACCCTGCTCAACAACACCCATCCCCAATCACACCCTGCTCAACAACACCCATCCCCAATCACACCCTGCTCAACAACACCCATCACTAATCATACCCTGCTCAACAACACCCATCCCCAATCATACCCTGCTCAACAACACCCATCCCCAATCATACCCTGCTCAACAACACCCATCCCCAATCATACCCTGCTCAACAACACCCATCCCCAATCATACCCTGCTCAACAACACCCATCCCCAATCATACCCTGCTCAACAACACCCATCCCCAATCATACCCTGCTCAACAACACCCATCCCCAATCATACCCTGCTCAACAACACCCATCCCCAATCATACCCTGCTCAATAACACCCATCCCCAATTACACCCTGCTCAACAACACCCATCACTAATCATACCCTGCTCAACAACACCCATCACCCATCCCCAATCACACCCTGCTCAACAACACCCATCCCCAATCATACCCTGCTCAACAACACCCATCACCCATCCCCAATCACACTCTGCTGAACAACGCCCATCACTAATCATACCCTGCTCAACAACACCCATCACCCATCCGCAATCATACCCTGCACAACACCCATCACCCATCCCTAATCATACCTTGCTCAACAACACCCATCACCCATCCCCAATCACACTCTGCTGAACAACACCCATCACTAATCATACCCTGCTCAACAACACCCATCACCCATCCCCAATCACACCTTGCTCAACAACACCCATCACCCATCCCCAATCATACTCTGCTCCACCTGTCCCTCTATTCATCTACACCTCCACCCATCCCCAATCATACCCTGCTCCACCAGTCGCTCTATCCATCTACACCTCCACCCATCCCTTTCTCCATCTACACCTCCACCCATCCCCAATCATACCCTGCTCCACCCGTCCCACTATCCATCCATACCTCCACCCATCCCTCTCTCCTCATCTATTCATCCCCCAATCCCTCCCTTCTCCTCCTCCTCACTTTGCGAGCGCTCCGTCGGGGTCAGCCAGGTTGATGTGTGCCTGAGGTCCCAGCAGAGAGTCCAGGTGGGAGGAGACCAGTTGCTGTTTTAGCTGAGCAGCGTGATGGGCCAGAGCCACTGGGGTGAGCCTCTCCTCTGCGCTGCTCTCCCGCGTGGTGGCCTGCGGACGAGCATACCGCCGTTATCAACACACTCAGTACACTCCTGACCTAACCCTAACCCTCTCCTCTGTGCTGGTCTCCCGTGGGCGGACCTGGGGACCAGCATACCGCCATTATCAACACACTCAGTACACTCCTGACCTAACCCTAACCCTCTCCTCTGTGCTGCTCTCCCGTGGGCGGGCCTGGGGACCAGCATACCGCCATTATCAACACACTCAGTACACTCCTGACCTAACCCTAACCCTCTCCTCTGTGCTGGTCTCCCGTGGGCGGGCCTGGGGACCAGCATACCGCTGTCATCTTCTACAAACTGAGCACTCCTGCCATAACCAGCACTGCTGCTGGAGGTTTTCACATGTCACAAAGACCCCCAGAGGGGCGGGGCTGACCTGGATAGTCTCCACCTCCTGGCTCAGCTCCTGGATCTCGTTCACCAGCCGCTGGTACTTCTGCTGTGGAGTCTCCTTCACCCCACAGCCTTCAGCCAGCTGGGACAGAAAGAGAGAGATGGGTTAACACTCGCACACGCTCACATGCATACTCACATAGACACACGCGCACACACGCACACGCACACACACACACACACGCACACACGCACTTCAGACTGTATTTTGCAGAAGGCATTCGTAGTTGTGGGGGGTACTCACTATCTCATACTCCCCAGATTCGTAGCCCACTCTCCTGGTCTTACTAATGCGATCTGAGAAATCTGCAACAATGAGACCAGAAAAAGCACACACATATATATATATATATATATATAAAGCATATATATGATACCAACTTTAACATCACTACATGAAATTCCACAGGTTACCCTCAATCACATTCACTGGTAATCCACAATCACAGGTGTTTATTACAGGTTAGCCTCAATCACAGGTGACCCCAAATCCCAGGTAACCCTCAATCACAGGTACCAGGGATGTTAATACACACCGAGACCCTTGGTGGTGACCCGCTTGTCCTTGAACTTGTCATAGGCGGCGTTGGGGTTGACCACGATGCGCTCGACGCTGTCGCTACACAGCTCCTCCTGTTGCACAAACGCACACACACAGAAACGTGAGACACACAGCCTACACACGCACGCACGCACGCACACACACAAACACACCCTTCAGAGCAGATGGTCATTACAGCGCTCAGAGCCTCTCTGGGTCTCTCTGACCTTGCAGAACGGCTCCTGGATTCAGTCAACACTCGTCCTCCACTTTAATTAAGTGGGAGCTTCTTCTTCGCAAACGCAGATCGACGAGTTCCAGTCGCCAAAATTAACCGGCCAAACTGTGTTTGAGGCCTACGTGCGTTTATTTTGCAAGACAAAGTTAAAGAAGAATGTTGACAGAATCCAAGCCAAACTACTCCAGACCAAAAGTTAGTCCAGGTGTGGACTCTAGAGACAAAATAAAACACATTTATTTTTCTCAGGTTAAGCGAATGATAAGCTCTCTGGCATGGGAAGACCCAGGGCGGACCTGAACGACTGCAGGAGAACTGGGATTTGTTGATCAGTGGAGATTTCTGTGCATAATTTGCGTCAGTGGTGTTCTGTCAGACTGGCTGACTGACCTCAGGGAAACAGTACTTTCACAACGGAGAAAAACTCACACATACACACACACACACACACAACCTTAACACAATGCAGTAAGCTTGCAAACACAAGGAGGTGACAGAGAGACAAACTTGCGCCTGAACAGACAAGACACACAAGCACGTAAGCTCAAAATGAGCGTGTCCGCAACGTTCACGATGGCAGTGTGAGGGGGTTTCAGTGTGACAAAGCAAAGTTAACACTGGCATAATTACCCATGATGCAATACATTTTAGTAGAATAAATTAATATTCAAATTTTTAAGTATAATTTAAAAAGGTGTTATTTCTTGTCAGCTGTTGTGCACAGTGTTATCCACAGTTCTGTTCAGACACAAGGGGAATATGAAGGAGGAAATGCTGCCCCCTACTGTATGGCTGTCTGAACTGAGCTGTCGGGATGTTCAAAGGCACAGGCAGTGTAATGACAGGGTGAGGCAGTAGCGGCGCTAGGACTGGGAGGAATAAGAAAAGACAGGAAAACGAACGGATGAGAGTATGAAGCAGGAGAGAGGGAGTTGGACACTGGTAAGCCAGCTCGCAGTACCATCACCACCTCAGAGAAACAGGCACAACTCACCTACGTACCGTACAATCTGGTGCAAATCTCAACTATATACCATGGTGTATATGTCATCTATACACCATACAATCTGGTGTATATATCATCTATATACCATAAAATTTGATCTGGTGTATTTCATCTATGTACCGTAAAATCTGGTATATATCATCTGTATCTGGTGTATACGATATCTGCAGACCATAAAATCTGGTATGTTATCTATACACCGTACACTATGAGGTTAAAGTGCAGACTTTCAGCTTTAATTTGAGGGTGTTTACCTCCATATCGGGTGAGCCGTGTAGCAATTGAAGCCCTTTTTATACATAGTCCCCCTATTTTAGGGGACCAAAAGCAATGACATGAACTAGTCATCATATTTAATATATGGTTGCATATCCTGTGCATGCCATGACTTCCTGATGTCTGTGACCCAACAACATCAAATGTCTCTTGATATCTTATTTTCAGGTACTCTTACAAGAGATACTATAACCTCCGCATTTAAATGGATCTCTGTGGGAATAGTCACTCTTCCATTTTCAAATCCAATGTACGGGAGTACAGAGCCAAAACAACATAAAATGTGTCACTGTCCAAATACTTTTGGATTGCACTTTATATACCATAAAATCTGGTGTATATGTCAGCTACATACCATAAACACAGGTGTATATTATCTACAGACCATAAAGTCTGGTGTATGTCATCTATATACCATCAGATCCAGTGTATGTCATCCTTGTGTACAGGCCTTTTCACCCTTTGTAAAAGCCCAGAAAACTCAAATTAGTTGGTGATTTACTGTGTTTACTGCCATGTCACATCTTAGAAGAGAGGTCTTGCCACATGACGTCTGTTCTAATGGCATGTGCTTGTTTTGTGCCTAGGATAGGATTCCGGACGCATATGGGGTGCGCTTGGAAGGAACAAGAATAGCAGTTTCTCCCTCTTTTTTGTGACATAAGTCTCATCGTGGTGGATTTAATCTCCACAGAAGCATTGAGTATTAGCCACCAGAATTCACACTAAAGAGGTGTGCTTTTTCGTGATTAATCGGGAAATACTGATTTTCAGAACCTAAATGTCTCAATCAGAGGCAGAAGACTTGGGTATGTCATAAGCGCACGTGCACACACACAAACACACGCAAAGAGAGAATGTTCAGCAATGAAGTCAAATACTAGTGGCCACTGAGACGTTTATGATCTTAAAAATCAACATTTCCACATTAATCAGGAAAAAGTCGCTGGGTAAAGTTACACCCGACTGACGGTAACCCCTGCTTCTCACACAGCTGCAGGGCAGGGTCCAACACCCTTCCCCAAAAAGCCGAGACACAACATCACACAGATAAGACAGTTGAGACAGAAACACAAAGACACAGGCTACTGCTAGCAAGAGGGAGTCAGGGAGGCTCTTACCAGCTCCTTGGGTTCCCCAAGAGAGTTAGAGAAAGAGAGAGAGAGAGAGAAGAGAGAGAGATACAGAGATTAACGTGGTTACTGTCACATGCCGTGCATAAGGAGAGCTGGCAGCAGAGAGGAGAAAGAGACAGTTGTTCCCGCCACCCCTGGGATGCCGACGCCCAGCTGTGATTAAGCTCCGCCCCAGTCCACTGCAGTCTCTCTCTGCTGTCTGATGATTAGGGGGTGCTGATTGGCTGGCAAAGGCTCGTGCTGGTCGCTGATTAAGAGTGCTGATTGGCTGGCAAAGGCTTGTGCGCTATCATGAATGTGTGTTTGTGTGTGCGTAGGGGTGGGGGTGGGGGGGGGGGGGCATATTCTTTAGTAGACACCCTTTCAGGTATTTTCTGAACAGAACTGTCGCAAAATGAGTACGATTTACAGAATTAATCTTGCACCACTGGCCTGTGGGGGTTACCCAGGATGCAATGCTGTGGTTGAAGGGGGTTGACAGAAGGGGTGATCTTTCTGACCCTCTTCATTAATAAGAGAGGGATGGCAACAGGTCCAAATACACAGCAGTTTGACTCAGTCCAGGTCCTACCACCTATTCCATTACAAGTCCATCTGACAGGCACCCAGGTGAATTACATAATTAAAGTACTTTGAACTTTTTAGATGCTGGATAAAAAAAAATTATTAAAAAAAACTGCCATGTAGATCCCTGAGAATTTCAATTAAATCTGTTAAGAGTCTGAAATATGCCACTTGTAACAAAGGAATAATTGTATCCTTAACAGATGTTTCTTTAAAAACTGTCAGCAATATAGCTTCACATAAATGGAATATATGGAAAAATACTTAAATGAAACACAATCAACATCAGAAATAGACAACATACTGTATTGGCAAATACACAAATTATTGCTACTTTCAGATATTGGGAAATATATATATATATATATATATATATACACACACACACACACACAGTGCCCTCCACTATTATTGGCATCCCTGGTAAAAATTTATAAAAAGGGTTATAATAAATTCACCGTTTGGTGAATTATCTTAATCTCACACTGAAAAAATTAGAAAAATCCAACTTTTAATTGAAGTAAATTTATTATGAGAAAAAAATCCCTCATTAAGAATTATTTTTAACAAAACCACGTGTGCCACAATTATTGGCACCCCTGCATTTATCTATAGAATAAAGTAATAATTTTTTATATTTGGTCGCATATCCTTTGCATGCCATGACTTCCTGATGTATACTTGCAAGAGTACCAGGAAATAAGATATCAAGAGTCTTTTGATGTTGTTGGGTCAGACATCAGGAAGTCATGGCATGCAAAGAATATGCGACCAAATATTAAAAATTACTTTATTCTATATGTAAATGCAGGGGTGCCAATAATTGTGGCACACATGGTTTTGTTAAAAATAATAATTTCATAATGAGGGATTTCTTTTTTTTTCATAATATATTTTCTCATTTTTTCAGTGTGGCATGAAGCTAATTCACCAAACGGTGAATTTTTTATAACCCTTTTTACTCATCTTTACCAGGGGTGCCAATAATAGTGGAGGGCACTGTATATTTAAAATGCAATGTTGTGAAATACATTATATTTTCCAAAAAGTAATCATATTTACTGTTTTTTAAGTATAGTAAATACTTCAAAAAAAGGAATTTTGCAGGCATCTAAAAGATTAAAGTCTTGCAAATAATTTAGGGATGCACACTAATATTTGGGTCATCTTGGTCGATAATAGCTTATAATAAACCTGTCAGTATCGCCCAATGCCAAAATTATGGCCAATGTGGACGGGCAAATATCGGTGATTGCTAGCGGCCCCAGAATGTCCACATGGGGCACCCCAATAATAATTATGTGGCCCAGGTGTGTCATCCAGATGCATGGACTTGATTAATATGTTTTTTTTCTCTGCAGAATAGGGATACATTTCTGTGTGGCAGTCCTTTCAGGTCGCGTTGCTGTACTGATATGTGTTAGGTTCCGTGCAGAATGCTTGCTCCATACTGCGCAGAATGTGTAAAATTAAACTACAATGGGGTCGAAGGTCAGGCAGCTAGGCAGAGTTAGTGTGAGGAAGACACATGGAGCTTGTGTTCTAAGGTCCAGCAGCTAGGCAGAGTTAGTGTGAGGAAGACACATGGAGCTTGTGTTCTAAGGTCCAGCAGCTAGGCAGAGTTAGTGTGAGGAAGACACATGGAGCTTTTGTTTAAGCAGGAGGTGTTAGCGGAAAGAAACTCATGTACGTGCTCGCCGACACACGTGCTCGCTGAAACACACACACACACACACACACACACACACACACACACACACACACACACACACACACACACACACAATCTTCCATTCTCGTATGACTGGGACTTGGCATCTGCATGTGTCATCTAGACTGGTGATGGAGGAAATTAGGTGAATTGGAGACTGGGCCCGATTCACAACTTCTTAAACCAGATATTAATCAACAAATCAGACATTAGACAGGGGGGATAAGAATAGTTTGAACATATTATGGTGGCGAAGAAAAAGAGAAATGCCACACATCTGAATAAAAAGATTTACAAAAAATAAATAAAAAATGAAAATCCAAAACTAGCACACCAAAGCAATGAATTCAATTGAATTTGGTAATGTGAGGATTACAGACGATCACCAAGTTAATGCTCAATTCAGCCTGATTAGAAGAGCAAAATAAATCAAAAACTGATTACAACATGCATCATTTCCAATGAAGCACTTTGGGGAAAAAAAAAGGAACTCTTACTTGCACAAACTAGTGTCCCAGGAGGGTGGGTGGGGTCAAAATAGGGGGGGGGGGGGGGGGGGGTTTGGGACATGGGAGGTGGGGGGGAAACACTATTAGGTTTTAGTGTGTGTAAGTCAAACACAGGTTACACAGAAAACACACTGCAGGGACAGGGTTCAGTGAACACACAGGTGTAATATTTTTTTTATCCAACTGGTAAAAATTAACACTTTTTCTTCCGGTGTAAACTTCGCTATGTAAACAAGGCTTGCACTCAGAATCACGCTGTCACTTCTGGCCATAAATTTTTTTTAAAAACATTCTGCCAAATTCTGGCTGGTCAGAATTTCACTCGGTCACAAAATAAGTAAAAAGCCCAACTGCCATGAGTAACGTGAGGCGGTCACATGCTAACCCTGAGTATCCACTTCTATACACAGGAAGAACAATAGTCAAACACAGTGAGGGGGGGTGAGGGCAAAGTAAGTCCATGACAGTTTATCCCTCAGCATCTACAGCATGAAGTACCAGCTTTAAAACTATACAGCTGATTCTAAGACCAATTGAAAGCCTGTCAAGAAAAAAGCATTGGAAATGAGCATAAGCGACAACTGTTATTTCACAATGTATTAGATTGTTGTTTTATACAATGTATCTATATCAATATGCATCTCACTTTTAAGCAAGTTTTAAGTAAATATAATTTGTTGAAATAACAAATTCCACATATAATAATAATTTAAAAAAATTAATCCAGTCAAAAATGGCTCCTGCTAACACAGTAACTATAGGGGTAAGCTTTCTGTCACAGTCATGTTCTGTAGAGGGGCTAACATTTTTTTATTATTTTGTTTCAGATTTTCTTCCCATTTTTCTCCCAATTTGGCCAATTGAACCCCTATTCTAATTAAATTCCCCCCGTGTAGCAACCGCTAGAGAATCACCGCTTACACAACCCTGTCAGTTGGTAGGAGGAAGGAGGGCGCCACGTCCTCTCCAGGGCGCGACTCCTCGAGCTCCTGATCGTGATTCCAACTCGCCCAACTGTGCGCAGCGAATCTCTCCGAGCTCCCCCCCCCCACCCGGGAGCAGCCGCCAATTGCCGTTCCCACATGGCACATGCTCGGATCTGGCAGGACCGGGGATCAAAACCCCGATCCTCGGGGCGCAACCACACAGACAAAGTCTGCGCCTTAGCCCGCCGCACCACCGCAGAATGGATTCTATGGAGCTGAAATTAATTTAAAATGCAAATGCAATCTAAATATTGCTTTTGCTATATAATAATTGGCTCCTGCTCTGTCATACACGTGAGTTCAGCTGTTAATTAGAAGGCCAAACATTCAAAGTGAAGTTAGAGCTGGGTGTGTTTCTAGATTAATGGGATTGTTAGAAGGTTGTGGGTTTGAAACCCAAGTGGACGTCTGTAGGTGGCAGAGGTCACCTTGGATCCTGGAACATGGAGGCTGGCGCTGAAACCCAGTCATAGTACTCCTCTCTTTCTCAAACTCACCGATTCAAACTGGGCCTGGTCATCCTCCGGCAGGTCGCTAGTCTCGTACACATCTGGCTCGTTAGAGGCCTGAAGAAAAAAATGAGCGATCCATTAACCCTAAAAGAAACGGAGCGCTTCTCAAATCTCTGTGCCAGGATGACTTGGGACTAACAGCACAACTGCAAGACATTCTTTCTAAATGCAGCCTTGGCAGAAATATCTGTATATTTAACTAGTCTTGGTTTGGCAATGATTTATCTCTAAATGTAGGGGGTTTAAAAATTTATATGGGGAAGTTTTACAGTAAAAATTTATGGGCGTCTATGACAGATGGGCAATTTTACAAGGAGGGACAAATTGTGAGATGGGAGTCAATTGAAGATGGAGGGTTTTGAACGACCGTTTATCTGCACAAGACAACCACTTTTCTGTCTTTCAGGAAAAAGCTAATTATAAAATAGAGTCATAATAAAAATTATGTTCATTTATAAAGACAGGTGTACAACGACAACCAAGTTATATCATTGGGACTAACAGCACAACTGCAAGACATTCTTTCTAAATACAGCAAGGCAGAAACATCTGTATATTTAACTAGTCTTGGTGTGGCAGTGATTTATCTCTAAATGGAGGGGGTTTAAAAATGAATATGGGGAAGTTTTACAGTAAAAATATATGGGAGTCTATGACAGACGGGCGATTTTACAAGGAGGGAAAGATTGTGAGAAATTTGTATGGGAGTCAATTGAAGATGGAGGGTTTTGAACGACCGTTTATCTGCGCAAGACAACCGCTTTCCTGTTTATCAGGAAACAGCCAATTATAAAATACAGTCATAATTGAAATAATGTTAATTAATTTATAAAGATAGGTGTACAACGAGGACCAATTTATTATCATTTTTCATGTCCATGACAAACGCAGCTACCGCAAAATAATAACACAATGGTCTGGACAAGCTAGGATTTACACACATCGTTTTGCTCCCATTTCACGCTACACCGATGGCAACGGTTAACAAGTAAGTTAGCTAGATTTAGTTATATTTATTTCCAGCAGTACAGTAGGCTAAGCCTAAGTCACATCATATGAGCGACCAACGCCCTGGCCCACAGCAGTGAATCACAAGGCCCGTTATCATCGCTCGCTTATGAAGGCTCTGATTTACGTTAGCTAGCAAACGTTAGTTAAACGTAGAGGGCTGACGTTAATGAGCCACTATTAGCCCGTAGTGCACGTTATTTAGATAGCTAACTACCATGTAACGTTACATTGTCCAAAAACACACGTGTAGCTAAATACTTTGTAATTGGCAACTAGACAGTTCGCTATTATTCATTCGTGCACGAGCGTTAGCAAGCTGGAACGTAATTGATTCGCGAGCCAACTAAAGCTAGACAATGAACGCCTTTAGGTAATGTTAGACTAACATTTTATTTATCACATTTGCTGGCGCTAAATTAACTCGCTAACGTTATCTAAGTTATTGAGCATTGGCCGTTTTAGCTCATGCTAGATGGCTGATAGCTGGCTAGCAACAATGACAATGTTATTTTAGCAGCTAAGCTAGCTAGCCTGACTGATTTGAAAGATGTTATTTGTCACCATGATTCCTAGCTGATTAGCAAGAGAGCTCGTATTCGTTACTGTCAGGCTAATTAAAAAAGGATTTCCCCGCGGCTTCCTACTAAATGACTACCGTTAGCTTGCTAACAACTAGCCTAGTTAGCGCTGTGTAGCTATGTCATGTCGAATCGAAGCTAGCTAACGTTACCGTAAGACCCGCCGCCTTGCCAAGTACGAGCCATTTTCTATTCAACCCATTTCCCCGATTTAATGAGAATAAAAGCAACACATTTCGACCGTTTATGGCGATGAAAACACCGCCTGCTGTAACTTAGTGTTTATTTACTCACGATTCCTGGCAGGTTGGCATATTTGGGATCCGCCATTGCTGCAATTTAGCTCCGATCCGCAGGAGAGTGGGATAAAGGAACAGGACCAGTCCTTGCGCTTTGATACAACAGGAGGTGGACTAGCAGCGGCGACAGGTACACCTAGTAAATTTTAATATACGCCAGGATAAGTGTTTTGGCAGAGCATAAACTAGACCGCATCTATGAAAAAAACGGGACTTATCTATTGATGTATATTTCCCCCACTGTTTGACAGGTATGAAATCCAAGCGAGCCGAGTAACCGGTGATCTGATCTCGCGTTATCCTGTCTGCTTTCAGAGGGCGTAAGAAAGGCTGAAATGATGTAATGTCGTTGAGGACGCTGGTAACTGTAGTGTAATGTACAAAGTGCAGTGAACGACGCACCTCTTTCAGTAAAAAAAACACTTCAAATTTTGTTGAAACCACACTTTTTTTTTTTTTTTGCATGGCTAGCTAGAATTAAGTTACCATAAAGCATTGCAGTTGCGTGCTTTGCTTATACAATTATCGTTATCGTCATACAAATGTAGCTACCTAATATTTTGATAGCAAGCACATTCGTACGAATACCTGCCAATGAGGAAAATCAGAGATGTCCTCTACTTTACTTTTGTGTACTATTTCAATTTTATTTAAAATATTAGTTGACTACAGATTGAAATATTAAGAGAGGGTGAGGACAATTGTCACAGATATCCTGATGATTCACTTACTTGACAATAGAGGGCGCTGTCAGTGTAACAGACACAATTGTATCTTGTGTTCAGCGCCGAGAATCAAAATCTCCCGATTCTCCAGTGTTAGTCTTAGGTGATAAGAATAGCTGCAAACTTGATAAATCCTTGCCACTACACCATCAGTATGTTACATGTGAAACAAGGGGTAGCAAAACCATTGATCTGGGCGATAGTAACATCAAGAATGCATACAAATCTATCAAAAAGCCACCTCTATTCTAAATACTATAACTATAATAGCGGATCACAATGCTATTCATCTCATTCCATCCTATGAAACAGTATTGCAGAGCGAAGGAGTTGTCTACAAAACTGTTTAACAGTGGAATGATGATGTTTCTGAGACTTTCAAAGACTGTTGAATGTACTGATTGGGATCTTTTCTCACAGAATGCCACACTGGATGAGACTGTAGAGGCAACTTAAAAATATAAATTTTTGTGAGGAATCTATTGTTCTATCGAAGAAAGTGAAAGTGTTCTCAAACAATAAGCCCTGGATAACAAAGGAGCTTTAAACAACATTAAATGATTCAGGCCAGATAAAGAAGAGACAAATTAAGGATGCAAAAAGAGCCTATAAGGAGAAGGTGGAAAATCTGTTTCAAGGGGGGCAGCTGAGAGATGCCTGGAAAGGAATAAAGATCCTCTCAGGGATTTCTATTAGGCAGAACAACCTGGGCACTCAGTTTTCTGAATCCCTAAACATCTTTTACAGTAGATTTGACATACATGACTTTTAAGCAGAAAGGGATGATGTAACATCAGAAGTATTGTTTCTGAGGAGAGCAGCAACATCAATGTACAGGTGGAGGATGTTAGCAGGGTGCTAAAAAGGGTGAAGTTGAACAACGCATGAGCAATTCATGTTCTGCAATCCTGCCATAAACAACTGCCGCAGGTTTTCTGTGACCTGTTCAACCGCTCACTCGAGGAGCTCATAGTTCCAGCACTATGGAAGTCATCGATTATCTCCCCTGTGCCAGAGAAGGTCAGCCCATCTGCACCCAATGACTTTAGACCGGTTACCATTGACATCTGTCTTTTTTAAATATTGAATCCTCACTGACATTTGACTTTTCCTTGTGAAGCTAAAAAGTGCTTAGATTCAAAAATATGCCTTGTATCTTCTTATATACACTGCTCAAAAAATTCAGGGAACACTTAATCATCACAGTATAACACCAAGTCAATTAAACCAAACCAGTCATGCTGGATGATGTTGCAGGCAGCATAACATTCGCCACGGCTTCTCCAGACTCTTTCACGTCTGTCACATGTGCTCAGTGTGAACCTGCTTTCATCTGTGAAGAGAATGGGGCGCCAATGGCGAACCTGCCAATTCTGGTGTTCCCTGGCAAGTGCCAATTGAGCTGCATGGTGCTGGGCTGTGAGCACAGGTCCCACTACAGGACGTCAGGCCCTCGTGCCACCCTCATGGAGTCTGTTTCTGACAGTTTGGTCAGAAACATGCACACGAGTAGCCCACTGGAGGTCATTTTGTAGGGCTCTGGCAGTGCTCCTCCTGTTTCTTCTCGCACAAAGGAGCAGATACTGGGCCTGCCGCTTGGTTGTTGCCCTTCTACAGCCCTGTCCAGCTATCTTCGTGTAATGGCCCGTCTCCCGGTATCTCCTCCACGCTCTTGAGACTGCTGGGAGACACAGCAAACCTTCTTGCGACGGCACGTATGGCTGTGCCATCCTGGAGGAGCTGGACTACCTGTGCAACCTGAATGGGCTGCAGGTACCGCCTCATGCTACCAGTAGTGACAAGGGCACGAGCAAAACTAGAGAAAAATCAGTCAGGAAGGATAAGAAGAGAGAAATGGTCTGTGGCCACCACGTGCAAAACCATTTACTTCTTGTGGGTTGTCTTGCTGTTGCCTCTCCTGTCCATCTGTTGTCACTTTCATTTGCACAAAAGCAGGTGAAATTGATTCACAATCATTTACGCTTCCTAACTGGACAGATCGATATCCCAAAAGTTTAATTGACTTGGTGTTATACTGTGTTGATTAAGTGTTCCCTTAATTTCTTTGAGCAGTGTAGTTCTGTGCTTGTATCGTAAAAAACAGCGCCACCCTTTGACATTTAAAAGGAACTTCAGTGAGGCACTGTGTCTGACTGCTTCACTTGACCATTGGAAATCAATGAGGGACTTTATAAGACATGATTGGATAATTGTGGATTATGACGCGTTTTTGAGCCCATCCGTGAAGCACTTCCTCGCTAATATATTCAATAGAGTTCCAATCATGCGTGTTCTTGTGCGCGTTCTCGTCCTGATGATTGACATAATGTCTAAGCATTCAGAACACAAGTTCAGCTGTCCCGCAATATAATCATCTTCACTGCCAATTTCGAGAAGACTGTTACTGTATTAGAGAGAAAGGGAGTGTGAGAGAAATTTATTAAATTTTTATGGTTGTGGCATTGTCAGTGGTAATTTGTATTGTAAATAGTGACATTTTTTTATCGTGTTGTAGTGTTAATAGCTAGCTAATTGCTAACGTTAGTAATTTAACTAACGTTGCCTAATGTTAGCCTAAACTAGCTGACTTTTTGTAATGTTAGCTTTTGCCATATCATTTGGCTGCATTTGAAAGAAAATTTAATCTGTGATTGTAAACATCCTGGATCGGATTCTGCAGAATTAACGTAACGTTATTTTCAATCCTTACACTGAAGAAAGATTGCAAGTGACGGCGGATGGGAGACCGAAGCCTCCTATCAATCCCATCCAGTGAGTGGGCTCGGTAAGTCAGCTTTAACGTTAAATGCTCGTAGTAGCTACCGCAAGGTGGTTGAGTTAACATTACAGGCATCTTGCGGAATCACTTATATTGTTGGCCATGTGTGTTGTTTAAAGGAAAGCCAATTATTTGGCTACAGGAGATGTTCAATGTTTGCGAGAGATGGCTTTTATTATTTAGGCTACGTAATTCAGGTCTGTTAAAATTAATGTAAAATCAACAGTAACCGTGCGAATTGAGTCTGAAAATGTAATTATAATTTTATTGATGAAGATGTACGCATAACAAAATAACGTTAGTGCGGAAAAGCGTCACATTCCTGAGAGGTTGATCGATGCAATTCTTGGGTTGTGTGTTGTGTTGTGTGTCATCTGCGTAGCAGCGGTAGTTAACACCATGTCTACTTATAATGTTCCCAAGAGGGAGCATCTACAGGGAAAAGTACAGTTGAAATTTCCTTTCTGCACCACACACTGTCCCCGCCCCAATCATGATGTCAGAGTGCCTCTTTGGCGGTATCTCTACGTCATATGGATAATTGTTGTCGCCCACAATGGAAACAGCCGGCGCCTAATTGGTTAGACCCACTACGTTACTTTAGTTTCGGCTCCACGTTTTTAAACCAAAACAACGTTGTGTCCTGTTCATAAACTTTCTTATTTCACCTAAATAGTCCACTAATATATATTTCTGAAGGTATTTGAGGTGAGAATTAGGCCATGCAGTTGCTGAATCTTGATTCATATTTGATGTGCAATGTCTAGTTTGACAGTTTGATCCGAGTTATACGTAATCATTTGTACAATGTAGCTACTTTCATTTTCCCACAAAGTGGGTGGAGACAGGCTGAAACAGTGGGTGTAGTTACCCTTTAACCCTTCTTATCGACTCAGAGTTGCCTCGATTTTTAATTGTAAATATGAAAGGACTCAAAATTTTGTAGTTTGAGGGGAACAGCGATGGAATCTCAAACAGAAACGCACAATGGCCAATGAGAGCTGAGCTGACTGTGAAGTGGAATGTTTATTTTGCTGTAATGTCATGTTTGATCACACAAGTTTCTGTGAGATCCCAAGTTCTCAGGACTGTTTCCGTTGTCCCCCACAACGGAAACAGCCGGCACCTGATTGGTTAGACCCACTATGTTACTAAAATATGTTTCTGAAAATATTTGAGGTGAGAAATAGGCCATGCAGTTGCTGAATCTTGATTCATATTTTATCTGCAATGTCTAGTTTGACAGTTTGATCCGAGTTATACAAAATCATTTGTAGGCCTACATTGTACGTTCATTTATGCAAATGAAATTGGACACCCACCCCTCTCTCTCGCTCACCCCACAAAGTATTTTTCAAAACTGTTTAGTAGGTGGAGACAGGCTGAGAGAGTAGGTGTACTTACTCTTTAAATGAGGTCTATAGACCATTCATTCCAAAAAGAAGTGTAAAACTTGGCATAATGACTAAGAATTAAAAAGGTAAATGGTGGTGTAGCGGTAAATGCGCAGACTTTCAGTAAGCAAATTGGGGAAAAAAGGGGGGAAAATCTGAAACAAAATTTAAAAAGGTGTAACACAGCATTAGGTGGTAATTTATGCTTTATGATGGCTTTATAAAAAGTTAAATTTGACCGCCAGATTTAGGATGAAAACACAAACAATAGAAAAATCGCACAAACGCAACCCACGGGTTAACTTATTCTGTACCCTGTTTAAGGCGAGACAGCCTAGGTGAAAATGCCATTTATTTATTTTTTGGTCGATTTTGAGATTTTTAAATATATTCAGTCAATACATGCTGTGTTACAATGTTGAACATGCAATGAACAGTACACACACTACATAGCCTAGAGTTCTAATTCGGCAAGTCTTTGTGTGTGTGTGTGTGTGTGTGTGTGTGTGTGTGTGAGAGAGAGAGAGAGAGAGAGACAGTGATTCTGTTCAGTCAATACATGCTGTGTTTCAGTGCAGTTATCAGTTGTGTGTTTAGATTATTGTTACTACACTGTGTATGTAGCCTGTGTGTGGTTCTGTTTAGTTCTGAGTTCAGTTCAGTTATTCAGTTATCAGTTATGCGTTTGAGATGTCTATTACTAATGGTTTGATTAGGTATTGTGTTTGTAAATAGCGGTTTCAAATAAAAATGTATGGCATTTTACAATACAGAACTTTGAGGGCGTTTTCCCAAAAATGAGTTTTTATGCGTTTTTCTTACACGCCAAGAGATGAAATATCCATTTCCCTAGCACCTACACACACCATACTTTCCACATTTCTTCCTATCTATACCCTGCTTTGTTCAGAGGGGTTTGTTGATATATCATTCATAGCCTGATTTATAGTACATTTTATACCAAAAAACCTGGCGAAAATTGATTTTTTATGACTGTAGACAGTATTTCCTGATGTATGGGATGATAAAAAGACATAGCCACAATCCCTTCTGATCAAAGTTCATTGTGTTATGCGTCAACATAATGAATTTTTTTTTTTGAATCTGGGCATCATCCAATGTTCTGATTCTGTTCCTGGCGATATATGCAAATTAGCGCATATTTAATTAGGTAACGCCTATTTTGCATATATAATCATAAAATCTCAGAAAACTTGCAATACATTTTTTCTTAGTTGTTATGTACATAACAAACTGGGAAAGTTTCATAGTGATATCTATTAAAATAATTTTTTTGCCTATTCACCTAGGCTGTCTCCCCGTAAACAATCCATCCCTGAACAAAGTGCTACCTCTCATGTAATAGCTTAGGGCTATATTTTGGTCCTCAATTTGGCCCCTGTAGGAAGGATAATTGGTTGATTAATGTCACTGATTGGTCAGAGATTCCACTCACCTGGTGTCCCCAGGTCTAAATTAGGTCCTGATGAAATGGGAAGAATGAAAGCCAGCAGCACTACTGGGCCTGTCGGCCAGATTTAAGTACACTAAATGGCCAAAAGTATATGGACACCTGCTCATATAACACGAGACGGTAAACCGAGGTCCTGACTTACTGTGATCATTAAAGAACCCATGACACTTATCGTAAAAAGTAGGGGTTTCCCCAGTGTCCTGGCTAAATTCCCAACCCGGCTCTTTAAATCTGCCACCTTATCATCCGCCAGTTTAATTGGCGAAAACAATTGGGTAACACTTTACATGAAGTTGCACCTATACCTGTGTAGTTAGATTGTAACCAATTTGATAACAAGAGGCTAGTCCTGAGTAACTCCGATGTAGGTAATGGCCCTGTCACACTATTGCGTATCGTACTAGCGTATGCCAGCGTATGAAAAATATCACTCATACCCTGATATACGCTGACATACGCTAGGGGTACGTTAGACATAGGTTGTATATGTTTCAAGCACGGTCGCATACGGTGGCATACGCTGGCATACGCTGGCATACGGCGAGGCACAAAAAGTTTTTTAAGCATGCTTAAACATTTTGTGCGTTTTCGGACGTATGGTTTATATGCTAGGCATACGCTGAACATGCTAGAATTGTGCTAGAGGTACGTTACTCATAGGTCGAGTACGCTGGTCATACGCTGACATACGCTGACATGAAGGTGTACCGTACAGTTATTTTATGAATTTACATACGCAACTCATACGTTTCTCTCATACGCAATAGTGTGACAGGGCCATAACATGGAACAGCAGTTAGTGGTATTCTTAATCACACATGTGAAACAAGGCCAGCCCTGTTACATCTCTCCTGCTAAAATTAAATCATTCCATATCATCAAGACACATGGTGAAATTAACAGGCAAGGTTTATTTGTTGTGTATCATGAATATATGGTCTATGAGTTTAAATAAAATATTTAAAAATATTTACATGTGTAATTATGAATACCGCTAACTGTTGTTCCACGTTACCTACGTTGGAGTTCCTTAGTAATAACCTCTTGTCACCAAATTAGTTACGATTTAACTACACAGGTATAGGTGCAACTTAATGTAAAGTGTTACCAAAAATTGTTCCCTCCCTCTCCACCTCAGCTGATATTGTGGTGAGCACATTCTGGTGCAAAATGGCTGCCGTTGCATCACCCAGGTGGGTGCTACACATTGCTGGTGGTGGAAGCGAGCTTCCCCCTCATCATTGTAAAGCGCCGGCCGGTGAGAAAGGCGCTATATAAATGCAGGGCATTATTATTATTATTATTAACATCTCATTCCAAAATCCTGGGCATTATTATGGAGTTGGTTCCCCATTTGCTGCTATAACAGCTTCCGCTCTACTGGGAAGGCTTTCCACTAGATGTTGGAACATCGCTGCATGGATTTGCTTCCAAATTCCAGATTTGCTTCAGCCAGAAGAGCATTTGTGAGGTCAGGCACTGCTGTTGGGTGATTAAGCCTGGTTTGCTGTTAGCTTTCCATTTGATCCCAAAGGTATTTGATGGGGCTGAGGTCAGGGCTCTCTGCAGACCAGTGAAGTTTTTTCGCACTGATTTCGACAACAAATTTCTGTATGAACCTTGTTTTGTGCACAGGGGCATTGCCATGCAGAAACAGGAAAGGGCCTTCCCAAAACTTTTGCCACACAGTTGGAAGCACAGAATCATCTAGAATGTCATTGTATGCTGTAGCGTTCATATTTGCCTTCACTAAAACTAAGGGGCCTAGCACAAACCATGACCAGACCAAAGGGTGTCCCGATACTTTTGGCCATATAGTTTATCTCTGGCTTAGGAGCTTTCTTACTTGGTTCTATGGAACCCTGGTTTTTGTTCCAACCTAAATTTCAGCCACTGGACTGTAATGTCTATTGAGGAAGGATGCGTACCATGGGCCTCATGTATAAAAGGCGCATATGTACAAATAAAATGTGTGTACGCCACTTTCCCCACAAACTTGACGTCAAAACATTAACGGAGAGTATGACTCATGCACGCACATTTTTGAGACTGTGGGAATTGGCGACTCCGATGGTGGGGAAACTGACATATGCATTATTTTTGTGTGTGCGCACCTTTTATACATGAGGCCCCATGACAACTTAATGTAAACATTCACATATCAGGATTTTAAATCAGTCAGATTGTTATGGTAGAATGCAGGATGACTGGAACAGGGAAGCAGGCTGGACGGATAAACTGGAGTCAGACTTATCGCTGGACAGTGGTTGCACGCAATAAATAAATAAATCGTTGGATTTTACGATTTAGCCTACCTAATAATGTAATGTACGGTAACATAATAGCCTAGATGTGATGTCTTCCACTTAACGAGTTGAAGTATACTTCACATATACTTAATAATAGCCCATTACTTGCAACCACTGTCCAAAGATTTATTTTTTGAGTGCATCTGTCACATGCTGGAAGGATGTGGCCAGGAAGGAGAAAGATTTTAACCTGGAGCACTGGTAGATCTACACTGCGGGGAGTTACTTTGTGCTACCTAATAATTTTGGAGCAGCTGTGCTCACACAAATAGTCTTTCTGTCAAAGCAATTATGATCCTAACACTGTCAATAAATCCATCTAATATTGGTCTGGTATTATATACTAGACAGTCAATCATAGCCTACTTTTATATATTTTTATTTTTATGACAGCTTTTTGATAATTGTAAGTAGGTTAGGCAAAGGAAAATAAACCCAAAAATCTTTTCAAAAAACATGCGCTGATTCTAATATCCATTTTTGCGAAAGATGCTGTAGTTTTCATAATCATCTATTGGCGGCGCTAGACATAAACTACCTTTTTTCCCGAACAAAGTTGCGTGGAAAAAAATTATTAAGTTTAAACTCTGAATATGTGTATCTTGCAGACACGCCTCCTTTTCATCAAATCTCCACCCCGCGCGCGTAATGGCGCATATGTACTGGAGAGACACTTAAGTCAAATGTGTGAATCACAAATAGCCAGTGTTGGGGAAGCTACTTTGAAAGCATAGCTTTGCAAACTACCAATTACTTCACACTGGAAGAAGTTGAACTACAGCAAAGCTACCCTAGGGAGAAATCTAGTTTGGTTGACTAAAGCTCCTTAGAAAAAGTATTTCAAACTAAATGATCAAATTGACAATGTACATGTGATACGAAATTATAACAAAATATAATACAAAAAAGTCACATGCCAGCAAAAAATGCCACTCAATTGAGTTTATTGCAAAAAGTGCCCACTTGTTCACAGGTCATAAACCAAAAAAATAAAATACCCCACTATTTATGGGAAAGTGCAAGGAATGTCAGCTTTCGTTTTGTTATATAATGTGGCTAACTTATCTAAACTTTGCTAAATTGGCAAGCAAAGTCAATGTTAATACACTCACCTTAATATGTGTTCTTAGATTTGTGTTTGACATCTTTGCAGTAGAGAGTGTATTTACTCTCGGCTTGCATAGCTCACAAGTAAAAACATAGATTTTGATAGCATCACCTGTTTACCTGTGGAATGTTCGAAACATGTTTTTTTTTGGAACGAGTTGCAGGCATCAAATTTGGAATTAACGTATATTTACAAAAATCTATAAGGTTGATAAAGTAAAACATTAAGTATATTTTCTTTGTACTGTTTTCAATTAAATACATATGAAAGAGAATTTACAAATCACTGCTTTCTGCTTTTATGTGCATTTTACATACTGTCCCAAATTTTTTGGAATTGTGGTTTGTAATATGTTTTGTGGCAGATATACCTTTAGTTACATTTTATAAAAATTGCTTTAATTATGGACTGATGACTGAAGCAAGTGGGGTTCATGTGCTGAAAGTACCACCACTTGTAGTGGTTCATGGCTGTTGTTTTCTTTTCTTTTGCGGTTCTTGTCCTAGTTTCACGATTGTGAATCAATCTGATTTTTTCCACGTTCCGTTTGGTGTTTTGCAGTCCTCATTATTGTTTTCACCTGTGCCTCTACCTGCAGGGTATTTAGGTTCCTCACTTCCGCTTCTCCGGTGCTTGTTTGTCTTTCGACATTGCATTCGAGCCAGGTATAGCCAGGTACTCGCGACCTCCTGATATTAAACTTTGTTTATGTTCAGGGGGGACTTGCTATTAGCTACTTAGTAAGGTATAGGATTGTTTTCCTCCTGTAGCGTTCGACGCTATCTATTATGTACATTGCTGTTCTCTAGGAGACAGTTTTTGTACCTTTGTTTTTGGTTTTACACTCTTCTGGCTCTGAGCTAAGGTAGCTGAAGGTGTTCTTTTGTTTGCTAAGTTTCCCGTTCTGGCTCATTATTTGAGTTCAGGAGATTTAGTTGGTAATTCACTAGTTTACTAGTTTGCCCGTTTTTGTGGGTTGATTTTTGTTTTTGGCTGTTTAGCCTTAAGGAATTACGTTCCTGCCTTTTCTTTCTTCCTTTATTATTTTCTCTCCCAGTTATTGGTCCTCACGGTTGTGAGCTGACTTGTTCTGATTCCCCCACCTTTGTGTTTGAATCTCCGAACCATTAAGAAACCCATTACACCACTGGAACTAAATAAACATGCCAAACCTGCACTGTGCTAAGATATACAGTATTTATGGGGAATTTTTAAAGAACTTAAACACCTGTTTTGAACACCTTTAATTGATCAAGTGATGAAACAAAAACCAACAGGCACAAGCGCCCTCTGGATTGAGCTTTAAATCCCCCTCTAATTGCAAACAAGAAGGACCCATCACTTCCTGTCTCTGTGCTGTAGGCCTTTCCAGCCCAAGAGATTACACAGAGACCTGTCATAATAGGCCAACATATATGTGTGGAATATCTGCTTCAGAATTATGTTGCACCATTGTTATTTTCAGCCAGCTGAAGAATTACCTCTCTCCCGCCCTCCCCCACAATTCCCTAAGGTCGATGTTGCTCTGTCGGCCTTGTGGGTTGGATTCCGGAAAAAGAGTTCCGTGGGGAGACACAAGAGAACGTAGCGCCACTGTCTTACTTTGATGATGTCATAGTAATGCTGGCCTTGTTCCTCCCTGACAAATCTGGCCTTGTCAGATCCATTGTTCCTCGTCAATACGTCAACTAAAGTATAACCCCACAGTAAATAAGTATTCTACTCATAAACGGTCTGTTACATTTACTCTGTTTTATCCATTTGTATCATTCTGGCATTATTTACGAGAGTGCTGTTAAGTGTGGTTACAATAAGCTTGTTGCAAACCAGTAGGTGGCATTTGATAAAAATGTATTTGAATGAATCATCATCTTTATTAGTTTTATTCATTACATTACAGTCATTTAGCAGACGCTTTTATCCAAAGCGACATACAGTAAGTGAATACAGAAAGGTCATCGAAGTAACTACAGAACAGATATGAAAGCATATTCTTCCCATACAGTAGCAGCTATCCCTAGTAATGAACACTGAATGCAGTTCACATTGTTAGTATTTTGCAAATGTGTAAACTTTTGTAAAGCATTAAACATATAATTACCATTAAGCATTAAGACATCAACATATTCAACGAATTATGTGGCAAAGCAAGGGTGAATTGTAACACCCACGTCCCCCTCCGTTCTGTGGTGCTGATGCGAGTATCCCTTTAACGTTGCCGTGCAGCAGCGCGCTGACCACGCCCCGCGCCACATAAAGACGAGTCAGCTCTCATCGCCGCAAAGCGTGCCTCGATCTCTCCTCCGCGTCTCACCTTCAGCTGGCCGTGTATCATCGACTGGACTATCCGATTGACATTCAAAACAAAAAAACAAAAATTTTAAATCATCAAAGGCTCCGTTGCCAACGAAATTACAACAGACGAAAACATAATTGACTTAACTCAGTTATCATCGCAATTACTTAATTCTAAAACAAATTGTATTTGTTCAGATAGATATCCACCAACGATTATTTTCCTATTCTGCATTACTGTTCATGCAGATTTTCGCATCATCGTATCTTTCCACAGGTGACTTATACACTTATATTCGCTCATTGCGGTAAGCACTACGCAAAACTATATTTATCATTTCCTCAGCAAATCGCTTAAAAAAATAAACATCAGGAAAAAACAGGCGCTGCATCTCTTGGATTAGTATATTCGAGAAAAAGTGAACGTCGCGTCTAATTAAATAGAAAATCACAAATAATTTCTGTTTATCTGAAGAGCGTCTTGAAAATTTCCACAATGGCCGATGCGACAGCAGAATGCAACATCAAGGTACTCTGCCGTTTTCGTCCTCTGAATCAATCGGAAATTATACGAGGGGACAAATTTCTGCCCAAATTTCAAGCAGACGACACAGTCATCATTGGGGTAGGTGTTTTGCTCATTTTATTTATTTTTTTGTCAAAGATCAGTGTCTTTGTCATCTTCATCATTGCTGTGGTTATGTCGAGGGTGACGCAGGTGCTCGTCTCAATGTAGGCTAATGTTCATACGTATACGAATAATAACGTATATGATAGACTATTATATTAAAGTGTATAGTCATAGCACTAATGATTACATCAACAATCTTAAATACACACGCAGAAAATGTTTATCGATTCCTCTGCAGTAGCCTACATATGCATTATATGTAAACGCCTCATTAGTTTGTATACCGTCCGTCCCCCCCCCCACCACACACTCCCTCTATTAAGTGAACATTTTCAACTAAATGCAGTTTCCAAGAAATTGTGCGCTTTTCTCAGCAATATTGTTTTTTTGTCCCATTGGCGTAGTTTACGCGACGTCCTCCGCCGCAGTTAGGCCCAAGTGTTTATCAGCCCGATTGTTCGAACAAGGCCATTCGTCGATTGTTTTTCAACAGCTGCCACGCAATGCTTCGTCACCTTGCTATGATAATGAGGACCAGAAAGAGCACTGTGCTTTACGCAGTAGTAGCAAGTGGCCTAGCCTACTCAAGGTTTATTCCAACCGTGGAAAAATGGAGTTGGTGATGTAACATTTGTAAAATGCAGATGCCACCCATATAGATGTTGCAGACATCTCAATCGCCAGTGGATTTTATGCATTATGTTAAGTTATGGGTCTATGTCTAATTTGAGAGCAACATTTAAAATGTCACTCATGTCTTCCATTGCATATCATGCATATATTACACAATGCCACACAATTACATAATAATGTTTGAATGATTGCAATGGTGATGCTGATTTTGTGCTCGAATTGCTCTCGGCATAAGTCATGTGATCTCCAAGCCTTTCGGAACTCAAACTCACGTGCAGGTCAGAGTTGGAGCCGTGAAAGTGCTCTGGCATTCTGAGAACGGCTCAAGCTGCAGTTTAATGCATATTCATAACTTCATATTTTGTTTACAATTTAATCAATAATATTGTTATGTACTAAAGACTTGAAAGAAGCTAGCTACGTAGGGTTTCCCATGTATGTATAACTTTGGCTTTAGATGTGGGAGATCCGTACAAACTGATCATCATCCAATTACAAAAACAGTTGTTATTATGTGTGTAAATGAGTCTATGTGTGTAATTGTACACTCACATAGAGGTACTGTAAAAAGAGCATATTTAGATTTACTTTTTAACCCTTTAAGCAGTGTGAATTGTATTATGATGACCACTGGGTTTGATAATGTGCTGACTTGTGGCTCGGTGAGTCTGCATTGCGTTTGGCTTTGTTGTTGGAGTGTTAGAGCAGGTAGGTGTTTACGCCGCGATGCAGGCTGCTTTACTCTGGCTGTGGATCGCTGGGGCACAGCTGTTTTCCCAGCCCCTGTAATACTAACGCCCTCAGAACTGGGGAGAAAGATTTAATTGCATAACGCTTAAGCCAAGAAGATGATTGGCTGAATCATCTGGCAAGGTGCCCTGGGGGGACGTCAGAGAGCCCCCCCCCGGAAGCCATGTTCAGATGCCCTGCTCTGCTGGACAGCGCAGGAAATCCAGATTTTAATGAGAAGAGCCCTTATAGAAGAGCCCTTGCATCATGTTGTTGTGTCACCATGGCGATGAGGTATCTGTGAAGAGCAGAGCCCCACCCGACCCTCCCGCAGTGAAACACAGGCACCCTGTAATCGCCTTTGTTCTGAACTCTCACAGCCACGTGTACACTTGCTTTTATCATCTGCCTTTCAGTCCAATTAACTTTAGAAAGTTCTATCGAGCTTAGAAAGCAAGGATGCCATTTTGCAATGAAAAAAAGCTTAAAGAGAGGGAAACAAGTAGGAGATGGAGTGGCATCTACACACTCACTCTCATGGGCACACATACAAAATCTCACACACTCTCAGGGGCGCGCACACACACACACACACATACACACACACACACACACACACACACACACACTAATATAATCGAGCACAGATGGGCCACTCCCAGGCAGTGGCAGGCACACACACACAGACAGATACAGGCATCAGGCTTAGGCATACAGTTATGAAGCCTATGTATAATTTACAGGGGTAAGCGTTGTTGCATCGGTATTGCTCAAGTACTTGTGTAGGGGGAAATTTCAGGACTAGATTAATACTAATAATAATTTCTTATAGAATTGAAAGAAAATTAAAGGTAATTTATGCCCCATAAATAAATCTAAACAAAAAGTTGTGTGCCTAAATGTTCAAATGAAACGATACATTTAATCGCGCATAATTGTTTTTATTAATTCCAGTATTATTCACTCTATATGTGTTTGTTATTGTAGTTTCCCAATTTTAAAATCTCTTTGTATCCCATTATTAGAAAATCAAGCATACAGCCATATTAAATATAATAGTTTGAATATGTATTGTAACTGCAGACAATATCCAGCATAATTCTCTTCATAAATATAAAAATTTCTAACAACAAGAAAATAAAAAAAATAACTCATGCCAAAATAGGAAAAGTAAATAAAATGTCAGACATACTCCATCCAAGTTGGACAATTCAAATAAACATCTGTGATAGAATACATTTAAAAATGTCAATTCCCTGGTTAACATAATTATTTCACAAGCCCAGGTGGCTTAGTCCATGGGGCAGCCGACACTCCAGCCCTAGAGTTTTGGTGGCCCTAAACAAGAATGTTTCTGTGGCCCCAAAGTGCCACCAAAAACAAAAAAATGTAATCGCGTCGCTCTAAACGACTGCATAGAGCGTTTATGTCAGCGACCCAGCTCTGCTCAGCCCATGTACGAATCCCCCGGTGTGGTTGCTTGGTTTGATTACCCACCATGGCACTTTGGGCCTGATTTACGAAGGCCATTAGCATGTGCAAAATATTTTAGCGAAGGCAAATCCAACAACGAGACCAGTGATTGGTCATGGTATTTGTTTTGCACCAATCGTTGGTTGTGATATTAGTTTAGTGTGTGCTAAAAGGCGCTAATTGTACTGTGATCCCATCCTGCTACCCCAATGTCTGAATAAAGTGGAAAAAATACACAAGGAGAGCAGATTGTCTACTCCCCGCAGAGACATTATGTATAAAATGAACTCTGCTCTATGAAATGACAAAACCCGCCACCTTCAGTGAAACTCTGTCCTTCCAATATTCTGCGCTCTGGCCAGATCGTGTCGGGAATGGGCCGAGTCGGCAAACGCAGCAAGAGCAGTTTGCGTTCACATCCCTCGCAGGAGCGGGTCGGCACACGTCGCCTGCACATAGCCACCATCACTCATCTTTTGGAAGTCCATGTTCTAGTCCGTATTCACAGTGGACTGCGGTCGCTCAGACATTTCACTGAATGTTTTCCTGGTTTCTCCAGGCCAGCACAATCAAACTTGCCAAGTACACAAGCTAGACAAAAAAACAAAAAAAAACTGGAGATATAAAAGATTAAGAAGCGGTTGTGAGCGGTTTAGAGGTGCTACTCGTATCATTACCTGTTCCACTCAGACACCAGTAAGTAAATTGTAGATGATTTAAAAGTTTCTGGTCCGTTTAATTCATATTTTTACTGAGGCACTTGTTCCGTTTAGAGCATGTGCCCGCTCCTAACCGCTAACCGCTAACGATTCTTTCATGCCTTAAACAGCACATGTTTGGTCATTTGCATGCTTGTCATGAATATTCATGTGAACTGCCTGGCATCTTACAAAACAATCTGTTGAGCACTGACTGCCTTGCCAATTCAGCAGGACTACAGAACAATGGCAAGATCAGTGAGCATACCGTACAACACAAATCACTGTTCCTGTGGGACGCTAGCTTTGTGTTCTCATGAAATATATGCCCATTAGATTTAAGATAATTTCACATCACGACGTGTAATAAATGCATAAAAAATATGTGTAAAAAAAAATATATTCGTCATTATTTTAACAAGCAGTTGTCTTTACAGATGAGATGCATAAAAAGACAGCAAGGGGTATGACAATAAAATGTATGAGAAAATACAATATACAGTAATGTGCATGCCCACACACACGTACATACACATAGTCGTGTGCGCGCGCACGCAAACACATGCACACACGCACACACATACACACACACACACATAATGATATGCACGCGCACATACGCACACACATACATACAAATAATGACATGCACGCGCACACACACACACACACACACATGCAGCTAATGATATGCACACGCACACACATACATGCACATAATAATATGCACGCGCACACACACATACATGGATGGTCCCAGATTGTACGGGGTCACCTTCAGACCACATTTATCACCTGGTAAGCAGCAACACTGACGTTGTTACAACAGAAATACTTCCCTCCAGATCCTACTGTTATTAGTACTGCTGCTGATATGATATTTACATTACTGGTGTTAAATGCCCTTGTAATATTTTTACATTTAATAATAATAACAGTGTGTATTCTATAGATTTGTGTGGGCAGCTATATAATAATCTCAACATGTAAATTAGCGAGTGAACTGGTATGATATTGATATTATTACTGTTTTAATGATTATGGATTATGGTTGTAATAATAATGAAACATTCTGAATTATGGTTTTGAGGTCATTATTGCTCATTTGTAATAATAACTAAGAATTATATTGTATTGTGTAGACAGCTATGCAGTGATTCAGCTGTGGGAATTAGAAATGAAAGGTCTGATAATGCTGTTGGTGCCCCCCATCCCCCGATCCCACTCATTCCTGGGTTGTCATTACATCTATGGCTTCATAGACTCATATGTGCTTCACAGGCCACGTACGTGTGTGTCAGTCTATCACACGAGTGTGTGTGTGTATCGTCAGTTTATTGTGTACAAGCACCCCGTTCTTGGGAATTGGTCTTCTGGGGGAGAGAGGCGTGGCACGGCACGTTTGATCGCGGCTCCCGGCATCGTAGCAGAACAAGTAGCTTTCAAAGATGGAAGATCTCTACAAGACCAAACCAAGACGTCGCTAACTCTGCGCGGCAGCCTACGTCGCAGAACGAGCTTTAGTTTTCATCAATTTAATGTACCGTAATGACACAAAGGAGAGGATGAGGTCACCTCTTTTGCCCGGTTCTAGTCAGCAGATAAGAAGGAGGGTGTGTGTGCCTGCTGGAACCAGCAGCTAATGCGGATAAAGCACTCATCTAGTGTTGCCAGATATAGGCTACCTTGCTTGAATATAGTATGCAAATAGATGTGTGTATGTGTGTGTGTGTGTGTGTGTGCGTGGGGGGGTTGTAACTATTTCCATCCAAATTTGATAGGTTATTCACAAGATCATCATAGTGATTTGATTTTACAGATACCTTCTGTTTTTCAGTGTACAGTATGTCTTCATAATGCTTCTATGGCAAGTAGAATTTATGGGACAGAGAGAAATATGGGACAAACCATTTTTTGGTGAAACGGGACGTGCTAGTTGCCAGGCCTGGATGTGGCAACGCCGGCGGCGTATTGTTTTTCCGCTGAGTTGTGACGCACGGTAGATTTCCTGGGGAATTGCGATCTGGGCTTTTAGCAGCTGTGGGACAGGACTACATCTGGGCGTTCAAATCAAATCGGGCCTGAGGATTTATTTGCGTCCTCCCTGCTATGACTGCACTGACCATCTGTCTATGTTTGTACCAGTCTGTTTGTACCAGTCTATGTGAGTACCAGTCTATTTGAGTAGCAGTCTATGTTTGTACCAGTCTATGTGAGTAGCAGTCTATGTTTGTACCAGTCTATGTTTGTACCAGTCTATGTTTGTACCAGTCTATGTGAGTACCAGTCTATGTGAGTACCAGTCTATGTGAGTAGCAGTCTATGTGAGTGGCAGTTTATGTTTGTACCAGTCTATGTGAGTCGCAGAATAGCCATACATATTCATACATTTGGGCCTGCGTAGAATTAGGTGGGCCAGAACTACCTAGGTGGGCATTCACAATTTGGTGTGGTGGTTCAGCCAAGATAAATGGGTGGGCCAGAATACTATTTAGGTGACCGTGGCCCACCCATGCCTACACCAGTGTATGTGAGCACATAGCCATAGTGTTTAAATGTTCCATTTACAATTGTGTGTGTGTGTGTGTGTGTGTGTGTGTGTGTGTGTGTGTCAGACCTGCATCAAATCTGTATCCAAAATTACTGAAACAATTTAGAAAACACTCCTGCAGAGCCCTGGGAATCTTCAACACAAGTGCATCAAATCCTCCAGTCATATAAAATACGCACTTTGTCCAGCATTCCTATTCAAATCCCATCGTCGTACAAAATAAGCACTTTGTCCAGCATTCCTATTCAAATCCCATCATCATGTAAAATAAGCACTTTGTCCTGAATGGAATGCTAGTACGTATGGCCAGATGGGCTCTTCAGATTTTGGCAAGATTTTACCATAACTTAAAATCAAACAAAGCCCAAACTTTAGGTGGACGACTGTCTGTTGTACAAACCGACGGCCTTAATAAAATGTTTTGGAATGTAAACAGGGTCTCTCATAGTCTTGATTGTTCCTGCTATGCTCTTTCGTTGGTAGGTTGACAGGAAAGACGTGATTCTGAATCACTAAACTAGTTTTCACTCAGGGTTTCTTCTTGTCTCCCTTGGTATAGCAGGGCGAACCCTGTTTTGAATAATTTGGATGTTTTTATATTAATTAAATTAGCTTTTTTTTTTTTTAATTACTCTCGATGCCAGGATTGCTTTAAATTTCATTTTTGCACTAAGAATGCATTGACACCTGCTGAAGATGGTTTAAAAATGGAGTGAGATAAATTATGAGAATTATGAGCTGTAGCTAGCTGCTGTACAAAACCCTTTATAAATTAGCTGCAGGTTCACTGGTATATATGTTTTAATCTGTTTTACTGTGATTAGAAAGTAATCACTGGGGATGTTAGAATTCTTGCCAGCTGTAAATATGATGCTTTTAAAAAATGTCTTCATAAGGCATTAAAAATTATTGGCCTTGACCACTACCATATTGAAATGTTTATAACAGGTAATAGGTTAATCTATAGAAGAGCAAGACAAGAAATCATAACTAACTAGTAGCCTGGATGTACAGTATATATATACAGTATTAAAACTAAAACATTAAAACATTTTTTTTTATAAGAGCTAATGTTAGCATATTTTACCCACAAAGTCTACTAAACCAAAGCATATGGTTCCCCCTTATGATGATGAGGTCATAAATTAAGCAGTATCTTTGAGACGGATCTTTGATGAACTTACACTTTGAAAGGTGTCCCTCGCAGTTTAATTTGGTTTTACCTCTAGATCACACCATTGATTGATTCAGATTTCTTTAGAGAGGGCCACATTGCTCACCTAAAAACCATATTTTCTCAAACTACACTCACACTGTAACTATGAAATGCCCGATTCCAACCGCCGATGGTGCTTTTACATCAGGCTACGCCACTGAGACTCCTTCAATCGGCTACAGTTATCCTTGCTAAGTGACAGTTATTTTTCATCGTTTATTTTTCTTGGCTCTGAAGTTTGTCAGATCTTTGAACAAATTTGCATTCGATGTCATGGTTCCAGGTGTCTAAAGGTGCTTCCCAACCCTGTTCCTGAAGATCCTCACACAGTGTCTGGTGCTTTTCATGTTATTCAACACTCCGTTGATTGGCTAAATTGGTTTATTACACAGTTAAGTCACCTGGTTTCTTGAGACGCAGTGGCTATCCAAGAGTAGGGTTGGGGACCCCAGCAGACCTTGTGGCTCTCTAAGACCAGGGTTGGGGACCCCAGCAGACCCTGTAGCTCTTCAAAACCAGGGGTCGGGACCGCAAGCCATGTCATTTTCCACGTATGTCACTGTTTGTATTTTTGGTGCATTAACATATCTTGACTCGTTCACGTACGGCAGAGGATCGTGCCGTGTAATTGTCTTCACACGCGGGTTTGTGACTCCAGAAATGGTTTGTGTCCCACCTTTAGTCCTCCATTACCGCTGTAACGAAGGTACCGTCTCATCACCCCGTGGTTTCTAATCGCGCTGAGCCGCGATGATCCGCTCCGTCGCCTCTGAAACGCGCTTCTGAAATTCAGGAATGCTGGAGACCGCGCAATCTAGCCTGCGATTCATTTGCAGCGGCCATCTCAGGAGAATTCTCTCCCACGCTCTCAGAAAATGAGTCCGGCGTTTCTGCCATTCTCTGCCTGAGAAATATGCTTTGTTCCAGTCCACAGGCAGTGTGATATTGCCTCCGACACAACATGGTTTCGGTGATTATGTTTCCATGCGGAGAGGATTCCGGATATTGTAATTATCCTGGTCACAGTCATGTTCTGAAACTGTCTCCACACACGGTTGCTTACCATGGTGGCAGCTACTTCTGTATACGTGGTAATCGGCCTTCAAACCGCACGTGTGAATTTTCCCGCTAATTCTAAATCTTATCTTTGAAAAATGTTCTCTTTTTTTTGCATCTTCATAAGATGCTTTTTGTGAGCAATTGCGGTCACATGAACAGTCAATATCCTGGTCAATGGCAGAGAATATCCAGATGTAGAAAGAGGACAGTCTGCAGTTTATATCTGCAGCGATTTGTTCTTTATGGCACACAAGAAAGTGTGCAGCCACTGCCAGCCAGGACTGTGTAAAGGGGTTCTAAAGTGGAGTTTAACAAATCACAAATCTCATTCAACAAATCATATGAGGTGAAGGTATTTTCTGAATAAGGTGTGTACAAGACTCAGTATTCCGTTTAATAGAGAAAATGTCCAACATTTAATTTTCCGGTTGCTCGTAACTGGAATAATTACCAGTTTATTGGGATTATGGTATCGGAATAAGGTTTTTACACGGCCCTTTTCATAGTCTGAATACTTTAACGTTTCTGGTTAACATCAGAATATTAGTCACATTTACGCGCGGTAGTTATTGACATTGGTCTTAGTCATATGACTCTTTGAGCCAGACACTGTGATCATTAAACCGTCAGCAGTTAAAACATATAATTCAATTCAAATAACAGCGGTAACCTAAAGAGGTTCATAAATTTTTATGAGGAAATTTAATCATGTATAGGCATCACATATCATAATTCTACCATACGCTCTGTAAATTCAACATGGCAACTGAAGCGGAGCAATAGCAAGTCTGTACTGATTTATGAGAAAAAGCTAAAGTTGGACTTGAGCACCTTTCCGATTCACTCACAGTGAGCACCTCTTCGATTCACTCACATTGAGCACCTCTTCGATTCACTCACATTGAGCACCTTTCCGATTCACTCACATTGAGCACCTTTCCGATTCACTCACATTGAGCACCTCTCCGATTCACTCACAGTGAGCACCTCTCCGATTCACTCACAGTGAGCACCTCTTCGATTCACTCACATTGAGCACCTCTCCGATTCACTCACATTGAGCACCTCTCCGATTCACTCACATTGAGCACCTCTCCGATTCACTCACAGTGAGCACCTCTCCGATTCACTGACAGTGAGCACCTCTCCGATTCACTCACAGTGAGCACCTCTCCGATTCACTCACATTGAGCACCTCTCCGATTCACTCACAGTGAGCACCTCTCCGATTCACTCAGTGAGCACCTCTTCGATTCACTCACATTGAGCACCTCTCCGATTCACTCACAGTGAGCACCTCTCCGATTCACTCGATAAGCCAAGGTACCATAACTCCTTTTCCTTTTTCTCTGCACTGATTTACTCTGCTATCCTCCTAATGCAGTTTGTAAATGGATTATGGATAGCGATCTACTGTTAAAAGGCTTGTTCCTCTGTGCTGAAAAACATCCACCCATCAACACTCGCGCACTCATGCACTCAATCACAGACACACACACACACACACACACACACACTGTCATACTAGGCACACTAAACTACTGTAGTTGTGATTGTGATAAACTGCAAGTGAAACTAATAAAAAAAGCTTTTTTATTAAACAAAATTGAGAGGCAGATACAAAGACGCTTATGAATAATACAGACACATTGTGACCATGCTCATCTTCTCAGCCTTATAATCAAAAATCCATCTACTCCAGCACTGAAAATGAGAAACAATTGGAGCAAATTCACTTATATTCTATATCACACCAGTGGATGGTTGACGGTTTATACTTTAGTGCAACGGCATGCTATTTTTGAAGCTATGCAATTTAAATGATGCTGCACATAATTTGAAGCACCTTTGTGCACTGCAATGTGATGGACAGGGTTAGGTGTGGGGTACCTAAGCCATCATTCAGCGCTGGATTGTTGTTTTTTTTAGTGTAGAAAATTATGATTCATGTGAATGCAAACACTGAAACTGGAACATATCCTGATACAAGCACACTCACAGTACACACTAACTCTGATACAAGCACACTCAGAATGCACACTCAATCTGATAGAAGCAGACTCAGAGTGCACACTCTGATACAAGCACACTCAGAGTGCACACTTACTCTGAAACAAGCAACCACAGCGTGAACACTCACTGATACAAGCAACCGCAGAATGCACACTCACTCTGATACAAGCACACTCAGAGTGCACATTCACTCTGATACAAGCAACCGCAGAATGCACACTCACTCTGAAACAAGCAACCACAGAGTGAACACTCACTCTGATACAAGCACACTTAGAGTGCACACTTACGCTGAAACAAGCAACCACAGAGTGAACACTCACTCTGATACAAGCAGGCTCAGAATGTACACTCACTCTGATACAACCAACCGCAGAATGCACACTCCCTCTGATACAAGCACACTTTGGAGCAGAAAAACTCTTGTTATGAAGACACTTCTTTCTCATACGCAAAGCATATTCTGTAGTTCTGTGACCATCACTGCCCCATATTCACGATTGCTTATTGAATGAACATGAATTAATCCTGCCATGACAGACAAACTAAAATCAATTCCCACTATTATCTGTGCCACAGGCTGAATTCCCTGATAAGAACCAGGCAGTGAAACAGAGAGGAGGCGGTGTCATTAATGTGTCAGTGCAAGGGGCCATTTTTAGTTCTGCCGCAGAGCCAAAATGGCTACTTAGTGAGGGAAGAGAAAGACCTCCTCTAAGAGTCCATGATAACAACGGTCACTAAACCTGAAATGCAATGCCTGCATTATAAGCATTCAGCTTTTTCATTCGGTTGATAAAATGGTTTTCAGCCATTATTCATCATTTGTGATAAGCCGGGATAAGAGGCTTGTACGTTTAGTACGTTGAGGGTTTACAGAGAAAGGGGGGAGGAAGGGAGAGACGGAGAGATGAGAGACTCCACCTTCTCCCACAATGCACCACTGGCAGAGTTTCTTACGACCACATAGCGTACAGCTGACAAGCTGCTACCACAGACCAGCAGCGATTAAAGAGGCCAGATTTTGTTAATAATATCTCTCAGAAAATGGGGCCTCCTGCTTGCCTTTCTTTTATTTCATGGTGGCGTCAGGGTGTGATTGTGATTTGTCGAATCAGGGCGCTGAAGCCTTAACCGGTTCCCACGGCTGATGGTTTTCTGAAAGCTGTAACAGTAGAGGGTACATCCAGTGCAGTATCCAACCTCTTCATCTCATTTTTCAAACTGCATGTAGGTCATTAAATTTCAATTGATGAAATGCGACCTTGTCTGTACGTTTCATAATGTGAGGAGCAGAACGGTCTCTGAGGGTACGCTGTGCAGTGCGTTTGCCTGTTTCCCTTTGAGTTGTTGTGTCCGCCGTAGTTGAGCGTGCTGCTGGCGAAGATGAGCAGATGGGAAGCCAGGCACAGGATACCACACGTGCACACGGACATATGAGAGAGAGAGAGAGAGAGAGAGCGAGAGAGAGCTTGTCCTTTATTTTTCTCTTTTATCTTCCAAACCTAAATCCTTTTGGATTTACCACTGAGATTAAGATCCAGCCAAATCAGTGACGGTAATAATTACCATTAGACGCTGATTAAAATGACGATTAGTCGCACAGGAAGAGCGTGCAATTATAAATACCTGATGATAAAACCTTTAAGAAACATCCCAATGGGCGTAAATGTTACACTTGTTCAGATAAAACACCTTGTAGATCATTTCTAAAATATCCAATTAGCAAATCACCAAGTAGAAGGTGATAATTTAGTTCCGGGGCTCGATTTGTTTGCTGTTATATACGGTTTGTGATTATTATGAGCGATACATACTGATGTCTGCGTTCCAGCGCACGGTAGTCACAAAATTAAGCAGACTTTAGAGAGCTAGCATTTGCTTTTTAAAATACGACTCCGTGGTTTTGAAAAGCGTCGGCAGAGGGCTATAAGAAGTAATGTGGCAGTAATCCGTGATGCAGCGGCTGTTTCCCAAGCTCTGTCTCCTTCTCTTCCTCTTGCCAGCTGCTCATTTTATTCACTGACAAGCTTCTAATTACATTGTCACTGGGTGAAGGAACTCCCCAATCGTCTCTCTTACATCTTCTGTCCGTGGTTGAGCCGCTTAAAAAAAAACCTCCTTATGGGTTTCTGCGTGATTCGTACAACAAGGCTTTTACATCTTTGATGTTATTTATATTTATATTAAACAAAATAATGTGTGCTTTTCTTTCATAAAACTTTATGCGTTTGGGGGACACTGTTCTGTATTATTTTGCTTGGCACTCTGGGTAATTAAATAAGCTGATCAGTGATTTCCTCAGATGTGGCGGTTTGGACGGATGTGGACCTCAGACTCACACTCTTGCTGTTTGTAGAGAGAGAGAGAGAGAGAGAGGGAGAGAGAAGGACGGATGGACTGACTGACTGACTGACTAAAAGCGCTTTATTTATTGTGTTAAATCAAGGACATGGCGGAAAAGCAAACTAATTACATATTATGCTGTGAGTCAACATTTCAATTTTACTCAGACTGCTCATACTCCAATTCTCCTTTGTCTACTTCGCACAATACTCCAGTAATGTCCCGTTATCTGCAAAAATCCAGCTGATTATTATTTATAAATAATATAAAATGGGAAATGATCACTATGCTCAGCATTGCTATACAGACCTTTGCTGATCTAATTTGGCCTTTTCGGGTCTTAAGAACAGCCAGGTTCGCTTGGCCAATAATAAAATGATTAAAAGACTGCGCTGCCTGTTTTATTTTGTGTACATTACTCCTGACACAAACCGCAGAGAACCCAAGGCTCCCACCGCTCCCTACTCCCCCAAGGTCCAACCAACTACAACATAGAGCAACATAGGTTGCAACCTGGGACATTCTCCAAATACATGAAAACATCTTGTTTTATGAAACTAAAAAAAGACTCCTTTTATGTACTGAAGGACTGAGCTGAATTACCAGACCATTGTCTGTGAAAATATTATGTAAATTCCTCCACGAATGATTCATTTTGGATTTATATTTTTATGTAGCAAGTTTCCAAGATGGAAGTCACACTACTGCCTGTTTAGTCAGTCCTCCATCTTGTGTCGGGGCCATTTATTTGCATCCGGAAACCTGTACAGTGTCCTTCCCCCAGCAAAGCCTCTGGTTCTTTTTTCTTCTCTATTTCCAGGCCCTGAGAAGAGAAGGAGACGCTATTTTAATGCGAATATAGACTGACTTTTTAGTTCCATATGTTACTGTACTTACTGTGTTTAAGGTAAATCTTTTGGCTTCATACGCGAAGACTTGCCGTACTATTAAAACAAATTTGAACAAGAGAGAGAAAGAGAGGGAGACACAGAGCAAGGGAGAGAGAGTGGTAGGGGAGGAGAGGTAGGGAAAGAGAAAGAGTGATTAGGTATTCACATTACGAAAACGGCACTAATGCAGAATCACCCATTCCTCGCTCCTGATGGTGTCTAGGCCACTTTACCCTTGACCAAGAATAAGGCTGTTTTATTTTTCAGCACCCAGTTCACATAAACAATCCTTGACCAGATTCGTTTTTTATTTTCTGTGAAATATCTGCACACTAAGCAAGAAATATTTATTGGAATCGATCAACAAGATCTCTAATCAATAGGATCAATGAGTCCTATGGTGGGCTGCCCCATCTTGTCTAAACGCTCTTATTGTTAAAATTTGCTTTCGCTTTGTGTCTAAAGGTGAACAAGCCTCCAGCACTTAGAAGGTTGGATATTCTATCAGATTTTTTCGGCATTTCCGACAGCGGTCTTGAACCAGCGGTTTGATTGATCTGTGATACTGGCGAAACCATGGCCTTTTAGTCTTGACCAGCTACGACGTTTGTAAAGTGACACCAGTCACTCCCCCCTCATGTTTAGAGTGAGCTCATCCATCAGTGCCAAGGTTACCCGGTGTGCTCTGGTGGGCGTGGCCAGGGGCAAAAGCATATATCAAATGGCGCACAGCCATTGGAAGGCGTGCTGCCGCAACGATGATGATTAATTTCCGTCGTTTGGAAGATGGAGGAGATGGACGTCTCCTGCTGGAAGTGCCCGTCAGTCCCCGGCCTGTCAGAGCTGCCCGCTAGTGCCAATCTTTTTAGCCTGTCAGGGATCTGCAGATGGCACCTCTCTCCCTGCCAATGATCCCAATCTCCCCCCGTCTACCTCTCTCGCCCGCATCCCCTCTTTCTGCGTCGCAAATGTCCGTTCTGTCGCCGTTTCGTCTCGCGTTCCTGTTTTTGTTGCGGCTTTTGCGAGCCTCTGAACAAAGGTTCTCTCCCTCCCCCTTCCCCTCTCTCCCCTTCATAAATTATGCAGAGTACTCCAGTTCAGTGGAAGGCTAATTCGCTCAGCCTTTTCAGTTGAGAGGTTGGCAAACACTGCTGGACCACCGTTTCCTGATTCCAAGTGTCCAGTCTTATTGCGAGTTGGATGAATCTGAGGGACTTGTGACCAATATATGACAAACACATTTATATCGTTGACTAGTATATTTCGGTGTATCCATAGAAGCAGTGTGTTCGGTGACGTGGATCGACACTTGGCACCCTGCCAACGCCTTTTTTCTCGGTCCACAACACTGGAAATATAGCGGGATATACAGTATGTGGGCCTGTAGTGTAGTATAGTGGTTTGTGAACAGGGTTTACATTGCAAACATTGCAGGTTTAAATCTCAGCTGGTAGGCTGCCATTGTGACCATGATCAAATATCCTTGAAGTGAATTGCTTTTGGTAACTCACCCGATGTCAAACTGTTTTGTGTATAGTCTTCTACGAGTGGCTGCTAAATGTAAATATGTCAGCATTTTCAAAAACCGATATCCACTCCAGGGATATTTTCTATGTTATATTCCCTGATGATACATTTCAGATGTAATTAGGTGTTTATTTCTCTCTCACAAGAAAGAACACTTTAAACTGTATAGACCTTAGAACAGCTGGGTTGTATCTGCAGATATAGTGACTATTCAGGATGCATAGCACTGCGTTTTTTTTCTGTGTTGCATCTATGATCATTTTAATATGTTTAGACAGTCATTTCTGGTGTTTAAGGATGCTTAATCTATTGTGCGGAGAAATGAGAAGACGGAGCCCATTCCCTGGTTGATAACTCAAGACCAACATTTCCGATAGAAGCCTGTAATTCTGAGCTTCCGCTGTGCGGCAGGGCTGTAATTGCATGGAGCTCGAACAGCTCACTCGTGGTGTGGGTTATCTGACTGGCTAATAGTGCAGGGCAGCCTGGTTTGGGAGAGGGGCTATAATTCCTAAGAGAGGGAGAGGAGAGCTTGTCTCTCTTTCTGCAGGTTCAACTGGTTTGGAACACCATTTCAAATGCCTTAATCCTGTCTGAGGATTTATTCATTCATATGTTCATTCGTTTGTTCGTTCGTTCGTTCATTCGTTTTTCAGTCAGGGCAAGGAAAGCAAATGGCGACAGATGAGAAAGGTCAGAGTAGAATTTAGGAAGGGAAACTAAATCCCTGAAACTAAATCCCTGTATCTCTCTCTCTCTCTCTCTCTCTCTCTCTCTCTCTCTCTCTCTCTCTCTTATCTAATATGGTCACTGTAAGTAAGGGGGTCACAGGCTGGTGGAGAATGTTGATGGTTTACTTGGCTGGGGGTGTTCATGCTCCCCCCACCTCTAAAATATTCCCCTCCCTTTCTGTGTGCCTCAGTTCTGTCGCTCAATCTCCTGCACAGCTGACAGGCTGCCAGAGTGCTTCATCTACGCATGAAAGGCTCACGTACTTAACACACACACACACACACACATATGCACGCACATGCACGTACGCGCACGCACACGCACACGCACACACAAACACGCACACGCACACACACAAACACGCACACGCACGCACACGCACACACACGCACACGCACACACACAAACACGCACACGCACGCACACACACACGCACACACACGCACACACTCTGCTGCAGCGGTCCTCTTAAATGCGAGGTTCTGGTACAGCCACGTTATCTCACTTTCCGGCGGAACACCAGATTACCACTGGCGCTAAAATAACTACATTGGCTACAAAGTGATTTCCTTTAAGCTCGATTATGTAACCGTTTAATTTAGCGCACATTGATGGAGCCTGGTACTCCATGTTCTGCTGTTCCAGTTAGCAGCATGAGATTGTGCAGTGACACCTCGTTTCAAATGCGCTCATTCATTTCACCCAGTTAACCCAAAGGGATGCTGAAAATTAAATGAAAAAAATTGTAATTCAACTCGCGGGTTGCCTGTTTGGGACATAGGGCAAAACCGAACATGGCCTGTGGAGAATGGAGGCAGCTGACTGTGAGGAGTTAAGCCAGGACTTGGCAACACGAACCCCCTCCGCATCTTACACCGCAGTACTCCCATCAAATCAAATAAGTCCAAAACTGCTTCAGAAGGACTTTTTTTTAAAAACCTGCCACGTTGCGATAAGTGTGTCAGTGTCACATAGCTCACGTTCATTAATTAGAGGATGACTTTGTGAGTCAAACACTGAGGAAAATGTGTTTAAATAAGGGAAGCATGTGCGTGGCTCACGGGAGAGAATGCGAGGGCTAATTAATTACTTTATGCACGGCAACGGCAGGAGGCTAGCGCGGTTAGCGTCGGACGTCAGCTGCGCTCCGGACGGATCCGGGTGCAGCGCCTCTCTGTCTGTCAGACTGAGGCCTGATTGAATTAGGAGCAGAGGGCCGGCGTGCAGCGCAGAGACCATTACCCCCTCCCCCACTCTCTCTCCATTTTCCTCTCAGCCTCCTCCCCATCTCCCTCCATCTCCCCCGCACTCATCCTTCAAATAGATCCACCTGAGATCTGATCTCTTAAAAGCATGTCCCATCCCCCTTTCACACATGCAGTGCATTTTAATTCTCTATCCACAGCTAAAGAATGTAGTATCCCCGCAGATTACAATTCTATAATAATATGTTTATGGACACAGACTCAGTAACAAATGTGAGTTAGATTTAATTAGTTAAATAAGTTCCGTGTTATTTATGTATTTATATTATCCAGAAAAGTGCTGCTTATTGTCTGAGGTCACAGAATTTATCTTTCCTGTCTGTCCCTACTGCCCATACCAAAATGGGCAAAAGGGCATTCATGTATTCTGCTCCCTCATACTGGAATGCCCTTCAAAATGACCTCAAACTTAGGGAGTGTCTACCATTAGTTGCTTTTAATGCTTTAAATTATTTAGTTTACTCTGATTCCCAGAGTGTTGTGTTTTTTATTGATCTTATGGGATTCATTGCTCCTTTTTACCAAGTACTTTGTTCATGTTCTATTGTTAGTAACTTCTGTGTTTTGACTTCTACTGCTGCCTATTTTGGCCAGGTCACTCTTGAAAAAGAGATTTTTAATCTCAAGAGTTTTCTTACCTGGTTAAATAAAGCTTATTAAATAAATAACGGTTAAATAAAGATTTTAATTAAAATAGACAGACACAGCAGGCTTCGTCCAATGGGCTGCGTGCAAGATCCAATATGTTGAACCCTGAACCAATCACATGCCTGCTTTTCATGTCACGTGACACGTGAAGTATCCATCATGCACATTGCACTTGCATCGCCCCAGTATTTTGGCTGATATTACAGATATTACAGATATCTCTGACCTTGCGACCCCCAGTGTAGCTGATACTATACAAGCTGATTAATCAGTGCTTTGCACCGGCTTCCTTGTAGTAGTTATTCAGGTATATCTCTGCATTGAGAAGCTGGCCACACGCAGAGTATAGTACTTTCTAGAATGCTTAAATGATGCAACACAAATATTGTCACTTGTATTCCTGCCAGTTTCTTAACAGAAAAATGTATAGACTCCATCACAATAGATCACAGAATTATATCAAAACATATCAATGACAAATAAACACACACACACACACACACACACAAGCTTACAAACAAGCACACTGACACCAATATAGCTATTCCCTGTGTTGGGGTTGTTGGAGGAGCTCCCAGTGGTCCCCAGTCTTGCCTGTAATGTCTGTGGAGATTAACACACTGTGTTGTGTCCTTGTTTTCTCCAGGGGAAGTCGTATGTGTTCGATCGAGTCTTTCCTACAAACACCACCCAGGAGCAGGTTTACAATACCTGCGCCAAGCAGATTGTCAAAGGTAAGTTTGTATAATTATAATAACAACAATAATAATAATAGTAATAATAACAATAATTATCATTTGTATTATTGTACTGTATGAATACAATTAGTCCCTTATGGAAAAATAATATACTGCAGTATATTGTAAATATAACAAAATTATCGTCAAAATATATTTAAAATATACTGCAGTATATTACATTTCCATAAGGGGTGTGTGTGTGTGTGTGTGTGTGTGTGTGTGTCGTGTGTGTGTTTGTGTGAAAGCTGAGTGTATCACTTTGTGTGTATGTATGTTTTCAGTAACCAGGTATTGTTGGACCTCTACTGAAGGTGTTGATACTGATGAGTTTCAGTTCATATCAAACTACATAGTATGTGAACATGATACTGTACATTCACCATAGATATACTGAACGCTTTATCTCTCGTACCCCACCCTTTCTAAAAATAAAAAGAATTGTCCACAAAACTATATTCACCCAGGAGAAGAGGAAGACTAATGGATAGGTAATAATGTTATGTAGTGTGTATATTTTTTGTATCATGAAAAGGCACCAATTCTTGTGTTTTTTTTTAATAGTGTTTATGCACAGAATATAAGAAAGGTTTTAAGTGCCGTACTTCCTTATGTGTTACTAATACATGCCTCTTTTATATGCTTTTTTTTGTATAGCAATGCATTTTACATATAATCATATGTTTTATTGTTGTTACATATGCTGGCATGAGTAAACACATGCACAAAGGCTTTGTTTGCTGGGAATGATGTCGCTATAGCAGCGGTGTGTAGAGATTCTGAGTGCAGGCGGACATCTTGTTCAAGCTGCGGAGCATGAATAATGGAACAGAGGGGAAGGTTAAATGCACGCTCACTTGGTATGGGGGAGGGAGGGGCCTTGGGTCTGAGTCTCGAAAAACGAATCCGGTCCTGGAGTTTTAATGTGAACTGGGGGCTGGTCAAGGGTAAAGTGGCCTAGACACCATCACTTAGGAGTGAGGAATGGGCGATTGTACATTAGTGGTGACTTCATAGTGTGAATACCTAATCATTCTTTCTCTTTCCCTACCTCTCCTCTCTCTCTCTCCCTTTTCCCTTGCTCTGCCTCTTTCTCTCTCTTTTCCTGCTTCTCACACCCCCCCTTCTTCCCTCTCTCTCTCTTTCTCCCTCTCTCTCACTCTCTCTGCCTCTCCCTTGCTCTGCCTCGTTCTCTCACTGCCTCTCACTCACTCCCTCCCTCTCTCCCTCTTTCTGCCTCTCTTTCTCTGCCTCTCTCTTTCCCTGCTTCTCACCCCCCTCCCTCCTTCCCTCTCTCTCTCTTTCTCCCTCTCTCACTCTCTCTGCCTCTCTCTTGCTCTGCCTCTTTCTCTCACTGCCTCTCACTCCCTCCCTCTCTCTCCCTCTTTCTCTCTCTTTTCTTGCTTCTCACACCCCCCCTTCTTCCCTCTCTCTCTCTTTCTCCCTCTCTCTCACTCTCTCTGCCTCTCTCTTGCTCTGCCTCTTTCACTCACTGCCTCTCACTCCCTCTCACTCCCTCCCTCTGTCTCCCTCTCTCTCCCTCCCTCTGTCTCCCTCTCTCTCCCTCCCTCTGTCTCCCTCTCTCTCACTCTCTCTCTCTGCCTCTCTCTTTCCCTGCTTCTCACTATCCCCCCCCTCCCTCCTTCCCCTCTCTCTCTTTTTCTCTCTCTCTGTCTCTCTGTAGATGTGCTGGGAGGGTATAACGGCACTATCTTTGCCTATGGGCAGACCTCCTCCGGAAAGACCCACACTATGGAGGTATGAGCTGATTCACAATGAATGAACAAACAACCACAACTTAGACAAAACAGCTCATCCTCCTCCTCATCCATCAACCCGCTTATTCCTTATTCAGGGTCACGGGGGGTGCTGGAGCCTATCCCAGCATGCATTGGGCGAGAGGCAGGAATACACCCTGGACAGGCCGCCAATCCATCACAGAGCACTCACACCATTCACTCACTCATTCATACCTATGGGCAATTTAGAGTCTCCAATTAGCCTAACCTGCATGTTTTTGGACTGTGGGAGGAAACCGGAGTACCCGGAGGAAACCCACGCTGACACGGGGAGAACATGCAAACTCCACACAGAAAGGCTTCTTGCTGTAAGGCGACAGTGCTAACCACTGCACCACCGTGCCGCCAGACAAAACAGCTGTTCAAAATAAATCAAGTCATTGTGTTACTTAAAAAAAAAAGTGGGACAAATGTTAAGTCGCAACTATATTCCTATCAATGAAATTCAATTAATTTAAAGTAAGCTTTATTTGTGTGATGCGTACAGGGGATTGTACTGTATAAAAATAATGGCGCAGTGAACAACAGACAATTCTGCTCCTGTTTCCCTCCTTTGGTGATTCACCTCTGAGTCACCTCTGTGCCTGCTCCTTTTCTGTTCTTCTTTCTCCTCCCCCTCTCTGTCCTTCTCTCTATCTCGCTTTCTGTCCCTCTCTCCTCTCTCTGTTCTTCAGGGGAAGCTCCACGACAGGCACGGCATGGGCATTATCCCCAGGATTGCAGAGGACATCTTTAACCATATCTTCTCCATGGACGAAAACCTGGAGTTCCACATCAAGGTGCGGACTGAGCGCAACCCCAAAATCTCAGCTGACCCCGGGGGTGGGGTGCCTGCCTGACAACCACCACCCCCAGCTGCTCCCGGGGGAACCGCGTCAATGCCGTGATAGATCCTCCACTTCTCTCCGATCTATGTCCTTAATTACAGAGCACTGGCACCTGCTGAGCCCTTCATAGGGTCATTCAGAGTGCGTCTTGTGTAATCATTTAACAGACCGCAAGAACCGGGCTCGTTTTGATGACATCAGACTCTGATCAAATAATTACCGCACATTAAATATTTGAATAGGCACCATTATAACTGACAGATTACCGACAGTTAAAAAAAACTATTGTCACCAGAATTCAGAACTAAATTATTTTCATATGATTGTATTTTTTGGTTGGTTAACACGCCGTGTTGAAAATTCTCAGGGGGGTCTGCAACAATATTCTCAATTGAAAAATTTAGCGACCATCTAAACAATTAAAGTATTTTAGATGTGACTTTGATCCAGGTGAAGATGAAATTGCTATTTCCTGCCCCTTACTATGGGCCCCTCAGAAGTGGAATAGTATATAAACATTTTTTGGGTCACTTTCATCAAGAGGAAAATGGATTATAGCCTGTTGTGTTGTAAATATTTATAAACAGGAATACATATGAACATCTTCACCTGTACAGACCCCTATAGAAAAGACTGTACTCTTTCCATGCTCTGCATATTGATGCAAATCCTGACACCAGTTTCAGCTCCTCTCTCTCTTTCTTCTTCCTTACTCCCTCTCTGTCCCTTCCTCTCTCTCTTTAAAACCCCTCTTCTTCCCGTTCTCTCGCATCTTTGCTCTCTTTTTAGGTGTCCTATTTTGAGATCTATATGGATAAAATCCGTGACCTTTTGGATGGTAAGTACACTGTTTTGGCTCAGATTTAGAGGTTTCCATTGAATTGTGGGTAATTCCTTCACAGTCCTCAGAGTTTGATGAAAAATGAATCCAAGCCTCTCAGATATTCCAGATAGTTACTGATTTGGTTCCTGTATGGCTTCCATATGGTTCCCATAAAAGACAATTGATTATTGACCCAGATATTGACTATTTTGCACTGTCAATCAGTCCAAAGGATGACATCATCATCTCATAATTCTCTCCCTCTCTCTCTCCCTCTTCCTCTCCCTCTCCCTCTTCCTCTCCCTCTCCCTCTCCCTCTCCCTCTCTCTCTCTCCCTCTCCCCTCTCTTTTTTCTTTTTGTCACTCAGTGACTAAGACCAATCTGGCTGTTCATGAGGATAAGAACAGGGTCCCTTATGTCAAGGTGAGTCAAGAAATAATATATATACATTTATGTGGTGATAGATAATCTATACTCTTTTTAAAAATAAATTCTGATGCCCAATGTGGGGCTGA